>JAYEAL010000305.1:0-24605 GCA_036419045.1 Scirpophaga incertulas
ATGCATACGTGTGCAAGCCATCTATGTATTACTTATTAGATTTTTGTCAAAGATCTTCACACCGCTCGTTTTCCTTATTACTCTATTTCGCAATACATTATTTAATCTTTAATAATTTAATTTTAATTATCGTTATTTATCAAAATAAATGAAAAATAGACAATAGGTATTTTCCATTTATTTTGTGATCGAAAATCCATTGCTCTTTATAGGTATTTGTTTTATTTTGTTTCACTCTTCATCCAATTACAGCGGGCTTCGTAGCACAATTCATATGTTCGTTCATAATATTTACCTATTATTATTATTTATATGTATAAAACATAATAAAAAATATGTGTGGAAGATAAATTATTTATTAATGTATTATTGTTCAGTAAGTTTTATATGTATTTCAATGCTCGGTAGTTTTTAAATAATATCCCCCGGAACGGATGACGAGAGTCATATTTACTGTAGAGTCGTCGCGGATCGATGCACGCACAAGTTTAATAACTTTTGGCATCTTGACTCAAATGCATATTGAGTGAATATAATGAATATAGTATCATAGACCACACTTATATGCTGTATCAGGTTATACATGATATGATTAGTGTCTGTACACATATATGCATGAGAAAGCCATCGATTCTGTGGACCTGACTTTAGTTATTCTAGAGAGGCCAAGTATCAATCGATTCATCCAAGAAAGAACAAAGACGATGAAGCTGTTCTCAGACGTACTGCAGAAAATGTTAAGGTTGTTGAGCCAGAGAGTACTAATAATATAAGCAACGAGTATGTTATGAATAGCATGACAAATTTTAAATAATTCTTGATAGGGATAGTTTGTAAAGGCTTAGAGGATCTACACTGAATACTAAGGATGAGTATGTTTATCTTTTTTATAAAAAAAGTCTGATATTGAACGGATGATATACTATTTCAGCGATGCAGGAGACCTATTTTTGAATTACGAATGCGATTTTGAATCAGATTATATGTATATATATATATTACTTCACAAGTAATATCAATTGATTAAATCATGCCGTCGCGTGAACGTCTTCTGTGGAGGACTATAACAATGATTACAAATAACGTTTCTATAAATCTTTAATATATGTATATCTCCTCACTATATCTTAAAAGATTTCTCTAAATCGGTTATCTCCTCTTCTATTATACGATGTATTAAAGTCGAGTTTAAATATAATAAATATGTATTTACTGAAAAATAAATGAGCACTATATTTATTATGCCTTGTTATAACTTTAATATTCTTTGCGACTTTTATTATTGACTGCTGTTATTGTTTTATTTCAGGATGCCCATCTACATGTTCAAAACTGTTGAAAAAAATGGAACGGGCGACTGGATCCAGGATATAAAAACCTTTTATGCATTGAAGAAACTAGTGCATGATGAAATTCTTGACATGCAAGAAAAAAATTACTTGTAAGTAAACTGATAGTAAGTAAACATATGTAGATTATTCATATTCTACATATATTATAGACGGAAGCAACTTTACTAGTTGGTTTAATTATATATATATATATATATATAATATATATATATATATATATATATATATATATATATATATGTATATATATATATATATATAATATATATATATATAATATATATATATATATATATATATATATAATGTATATATATATATGTGTATATAATAACCGCAATGGTTAAGCCAGCAATAACCGGCAGCGGTACATTCTGCGTGGAACCGAACTCTCTTACATTTATGTGTGTACTTTGTCTATGTTGGCAGCTCTGCGATCGACTTTCAAAAATTGGATGTTTAGGAATCCGTGACCTCAAAGTCACCGCTGACTATTTAGTCAGCGGTGATTTCGAAGTCGCATTCGTAATTCAAAAATAGGTCTCCTGTGCCCAACAGTGAAATAGGAAGGCTCTATATAATGATGCTGATGAACGTGGTAATAGAAGTTTATGTTAGTAACTTATAGAAAAATCTTCAAAAGTTCTTTCTTCTTACAAACTTTGTATTTTTTGAATTTTTCAGACAGTAGCTTTTTGCCATTATTCATGCAAGGCCGAGGCGCATATAGATAAAACACGAAATAACGAATTTGCAAAGCGATCGCAATGCCATATGTCAGATGACAAAAATTGCCAAAATCACAGAATGACAGATTATCAAAATAACAGACTAATGAAATAAAACAAATTTCTAAGAAAAATAGCTTTTTGCGCCTTTTTATAGGGATAGTGAGAGTAATTGTATCATTATTCATTATTGTATAATTAATCATTATCAAATTTTTTATTCGAATGAGTATCCGTACCAGAATCATCCAGTTAGAACATACAATAATAGTATTCTGGAACTATTTGTTTGTAAGATAAAAATTGCTTGGGAAAACATTTTAATTGGAAACTGATTTCACGTGTATTTTTATCCTTATAATTTATCCCAGGGCATACCAACTTTACTTAAATAAAATTCCTCCCTTGGATCAGTAAAAACAATGAACAAACTCGAATTTTCTTTTTTTTCATAATTCTGAATTTGTCACTTTTTGCTAGGGACCGTCAAAACTTAAAACACTAGGGGGTCTGATAGATGCGTCTGGGAATGTAGTTGCAGTTTTCATTGTTTCATATTCGACACATTTCATTATTCATTATTCCTGTAGAGCCAAATTCACATGTTGAAACATTAAAATATTCAAACATTAATACATGAGAAGAAATGTCGTGCATTACGCGTAGGGTAGATTTATTATTTGTTTCACTACTTGACCAAATAGGCATGGAAATATGCGAGTTCCAAGTTTGGGGTTTGATTCCCGCAACGGACAGATATTCTGTATGATCTACAAAAAATTGTTCCACAGTTTGTTGCACAATCTGAGTGTGTATGTATGTTTGTGACTACACCCACGATATAGGACTATCCTATATCGTCTATCCTATTAGGATAAAAATTCTAGAGGGACGACATTTATAAATAAAAATAAACTGACGCGAAGTCAAGACACTTGTTATTTGAGAATTTTTGATCAAATCTGTTTATATTTTGTCTAACGACCTTGTCAATTTCACAGGAACACTCAGCATGCAGGCCGTATCACGTTGCAGTTTGTGGCTCCGACTGAAAGTCAAAGGTTAGCAACAATATTAATCAATGCACTTTTAATTTATTTTATAAAGTTAGAACTATAAGCAAATTGCCCATTATCCTTTCATAACAGATTCAGTGATATCTAAATGTTAATATTAGTTCAATTCAATCAATTAAATTGAATACAATATCATATTATATATAGATATATTGTAAAAAAATATATGATACTTAAAGATTATACGAAATGCTGTAAAATAATTATGAATTATTTATTTCGCAGGTTTGACAATGTTGTCCAAATGCACCAAGCTCACCGATTAATGGAGATAGCTCTTTCAGACAATTCAAATTATTTTTATGTTATTTTCATTTTACAAGATCTAGTAAGGAAAACTAAGAAAGCCCTCGATAGTAATGACACTAAGCCGTAAGTAGATAGAAATATGCTGCCTTAAGTTTCATACTTAATACCAAACTACTTATATAGGCTACACGTAAAAATTGTGTGTGTGTGTGTTTAAATAAATTAAAATTGTAGTACATAACTATTTAAAAAGATGTATATGTTTGTAAAAATAATATCATGCTTTTGAAATTATACAATATATTATAAAATTTTGAATTAATATTAACAAACTGTCAAAAATTATTTTGCATTAATGATGGGCCATACCCATATTATTTATCACCTGTACATTACGACTACAGTAGACGAGCTGCAATACAACATTGATTAGTCATTCTTGGGATAAAAACGATCCCAAACACGTTGCCCTGTAGTTTATGGAATAATTGTTAATTTCATTATTACGTCCAATAAGTTTTAAATAGAATGTATTAGAATCATCGATCGTGTTGCTTGCAGGCCATACACCTTGACGGCGATGAGATACGCAAAGTATGTTCTAGGTTACTTGGTACATTGTTATCTGGCCATCAAATGGATCAAATTTGTCGATAACGGTATAACATATTTAGACACATTCAATTTGTTCATCCAATGGTTAGATCCTACAGAGTGGCGTTGGGACGAAGATATTATGGAAATGGTTGGTATTATTGATTTTAGTATTTACACAAGGCATCTTTCAGCACCATATATCATATATACCAGCAAGCTTAAGATTACATTCCATATTTTTTTGTAATGCTGAAATAATACTATGACAATTAATGAGGAATTTTCCAAGTGGCAGATTTAACGAGTTTTCCAAGTCTGTATCGATGACCATAGTGTCTATAAATTTCTATAGATTATGTACAATACACATTATTTAAATATTCTGCTTACTTAACTACGAATTACAATGCTATTCAGTAAATCCCTCATTACAAGTAAACCGCGTACATAACTTACGCTGCTTAAAGTCGCATAGTGCTTATTTAAAGTTGTTTATTGTTATGCAGTATTTATTTTTAATGCAGTTTGCAGTATCGTATCAGTATTAAATGTCAATAAAAGGTTTGCAACATTTTCGAGGTCGCACCCACTAGCTAGTTTAATATGTCATATAGTCAACTGATTTTGTAGTTTATACTTATTTCAACATTTAATACATCAATAATCATATTGTAGCTTTAAAATTTTACTCACATTAATACACCAAAACCATATAGATATAACAATATCACAAAATATATTTTACATAATGTTTTCATGTCTTACTACAGAATTATTTTTTGAGACGGGCAAGTGAGGGCACTTGAAGCGTTGTATTTACAAGAAAATATTTGTAGGGGACGATACGTTTTACTTTTGAGATATTCTAAACTGATTTCACAAATGAAGTAATGGTAATATGAAGGTGCGGGTTAGACCCTGATATATGGCTAGTTCTTATAATGAAGGAATTTTGGTGCGCTCCTTAGTTTTTAAATATTTCAAAAAATGTTTAAATCTGGAATAAGGATCTAATTTGCTTCTATGGCACTGAAATTCAGCTAGGTCCGGAAATATCTTTTTGGAGAAAAATGCCTAATCATGAGCAAAATTGTCACTTTCCTGTGGGGCGATTTTACAAAACCCAAATTTCCTACAGTCATAATACGTAAAGTAAGTATATAAATCAAAGAGATTATATCTAATTACTGTAACAATCAATGAAGCTTTGCTAAAACGTAAACAGAAGTTGTCTCCCTAATTTTAGTCGATTTTTCATCATAGAATAGGGGGGACACGAATTGTGTATCACATTCCTGTTAGCTAAAAACATGTGAAGAATACCAATTAATTCAATAATGAGCGCTGTTGCCACATTTTCGATACAAATTACATAGCAAACCATGGTCACTACCTCTTAAAGTCCCACCTAATAGCCAATCAGGCAGTCGCCACGAAGATCTTGTCGACCGCAGATGCGTTCGGGGCAGACTACTTCTCACTTGTCTGGTATGTATTTACGTAAACAATTATTTGGATTTCTTAAATATTGTTTTGATTAATATACCTAGTATAAATATACCATAAAGCATTAACATGTCTTTTAAATACAGAGATTTTGTGTTTTTCGTGAAAAATTTTAAAATTATATTTTTCCTGTATATCACTTATCTGGATAGGAAAGTGATAACATTGCAGGAAAGTGTTAACATTCGCTTAGACTCCTAATTTCCTAAATATTGTATGAATTATTTACCCATTGTGGCCCTTTTTCACAGAAACCAAAATGCCACAACATAAGAAAAAAGACCTGGGAAGAAGTATTAGCATAAAAGCGAGACAATGAAAGGAAAAGTTATGAACGAATAAAAAATGATCCAATCCTTAAGAATCCTTAAGATTCTTTAAAGTTACTACCTTGAAACAGGCTGTTGTTTATTTTTGTAACGTATTTATACAATACATTAAGTTTGTTAATTATATGATCTCTTTAAAACTTTTAGATTTTAAGACTCTTTTAGACTACAAACACTTGTTTAAAAAAGACTGTTTTTATTCCTAATGGCGTAATCTTTAAATTTTGTAATTAATTATTTCTAAATAAAAAATAAATATGAGAATTTGTATTTAATAATCTCACTTTCCTGATTATTTATCACTATTCTGGCAGTAAAATAACATTCACATTATAATATTTTCTAACGGTTTTCAGTCAATGTAGGATAATTATATATAGTTAAGTACATGTACATGCCTCTTATTATGCATTTTTATACATATTTAATTTTCATTTTTCTGTGCTATATATCACTTGCCTGTCCTCATTTTTTTAAAAGGTCTTTAATTTAATTGTTTACCAATATTTTGTCAGACCCACAAAACCTTGGCTTATTTAAGTAAAAACCTTAATCACTTTGCATATTCAATTTAATAAATAAAAGTATGGAACTAAAAATGTCCCGGATTATTCCTTCATAATGAGAACTAGCCATATACCAATAACGTCAATCCAATTCCATTTATATGCATATTTAACGCTCCTTTAATACATATAAGGAAACATTACGTGACAACTTGCACTGACCTGAAAAGAAATTCGAAGGTGATGTGAAATCAATGAATCCACACCGGACCTGCGTAAAACCAAGCTGTCAGAAGTTATTCCATCAGCCTAAATTCAATCTTAAGACCTACCTGCTTGAGGTTTAATATCGCAAGGGTCGCTGTTCATTCGTCAGTCATCTTTTAACTTTAGAATAAATATAACAGTTAAACCATTTGAATAGAACAGCTGTCAAACTGTCATATACATTGGCTAAAAGTAATCCATCGATTTAAAAATCAGCCCTAAGTCGTTCGGTGAGCTGTGATATTAAAATAAATCAACTATACTTTCCGATAGTTACCACTTCAAAATATTATTGACTCAGACGAATAAAAAAGTCTCTGAGATTATTGATGTTCCGCGGAGAGTCGGCTAGTATCATTACAAAATATTACCGAAATGCGTCCAATTTTCAAATGCCGCGATAGACAGACAAGTCTATCAAATATTAAAATACAGTTATGTTACATTTTTTTTTACACAACAAACTGTTATTTAGCTACTAATATGATGTTTTTAATATATTGGTTGTGGAAAATTCTACATACATATTATTCTTAAATTAATATATAATTTGTAGATAAATAAACTCGGCAACAAGGTGAAAATAATATTGGACGTTAAATATCCAACATCAACTACTCTATCCGTTCCCGAACGAATTTCCAAAAATATAGTAACTGAGAAAGAAGTACTCCACATACTATCCGATGTTATACAGAATGAATCCAATATAATAGAAAAGTTTCTAGGCATTGACACAATGGATATAGTCATGGTAAGTATAGTATAGGTCCACTCTCTGGTGGCCGCTTATCGTTTATTATATCGTATAAAATTAAACGATAAACGATATATATATATATACTAAATATATATATATATATATATATATTTATTTATTTAGTATTAGTATTAGTAGATATTCTATATATACATATAGATCTTATTAAGATATACACAATAAATTAATGTGTGTTGCAGTCCATTAAATTGAAACGGACGACGCTTATTACAATGGCGGTTATTTTCTATACGGTAGCCTCTCTCATCGGGGTGCCAATGTCTTTGTTTGCATATGCATCTAATCTATGTGTCGAGTGGCTGGACACTGACGCATCACGATACGTAGTGAACCTCAAGAATGGAGAGCTCGTATATCTAGCAAAAAGGAACGCCCAGTTCGACCCATTCAATAATGCTTCATCATGCTCTCCAAAAGCTCTGTTAGAGCATATTGTCTATGTGCACCGTATCCAGCACCAGAAGGTCCCAATAAAAAGCTGGTGAGTACAAAGCCTTGGTAGATACGCCTTTTTTAATTTCAGTCAATAAGTATAAGACACATTTTATAGCTTCGGCTATACTATTTGTATCTGACTGATATTTATGACATTAAAAAGGCTATATTTATAAAAGATACAAATTAATAAAAGATTTCTTCCTGTTATTTTTCAAACTTAATTGAACTTAAACGAAATCAATAATGAACTGTGTACTTATTTGCGATTCTTTGTTAATACGAATTGATAACTGATGATGAAAAATGTAACGCACTGCACTGTTCATCATGAGTTTTACTGCTACTGGTACTGGTATAGAACAATTATTCCGAATCTCTATTAACATCAACTGACTACATTAAAGTAAGAATCGAGAGAAAGTGGCCGGAATTAATCAATAGAAAGGGTTTGGTTTTTTATTACAATAACGGTAGACGTCTACCGTTATACTTCTTTAGTTAGCAAAAAATAGAGGTGTTAATGTATCCGCCATATATCCCTGACCATGCATCTTCAGCTTTGTAGCTATTCTTCATTGTAGATTATTTAGCGCAGTATCAGTGTAGGTAAACTCGAAGGAATACTAAAACTACTTATCCCTTTTTTATTAGAAGCCCCAAAATCTATACAGCAATAGCATCGTGTCATTCTATATCTACAAGATGCACAACAGTCATAGAACAAAATAACAAATATATATTTAAAATGTAAATAAACAATTAAAAAAAATGTTTTGGGCATTTATGTTAAATGGGAAGGAACTTTTTCCCGAACCTTATATAGGTAGACCATAACCATGTCTGGTTTTGTTTCAGGGACACGTATAATTTAGTCCTATTGTGTGATTTTCTGGAAAATCAGTTTAACAGCCCCGGGTATAAGCCATATAAAAGATTTTATTCCACGTTATTATATAATGCAGATCTACTAAATACGGATCTTCATATAACAAACGTGCGTATGCTACTGTTTATTTCAAAACATGTAAATAATATTGGGGTCTTACCTTCGAAGTGGCTTTTACTTCCGCACATCTAAATACTTATTTATATTATAAATGTGATAATACCTACATATATTTGCAGATCCACCCAAATTATGGCCAAGTGGTCCGTCACTTATTCAATTTAAACGCGTTTACTACAGTGGTTAGACGTGAGGTATGTATTTCATTCAGCATATTATAACTTGATCTACCTTTTACCGCAAATCATTCAGATATTAATTGCATTTCGAATAAGGCATTTGTCATTCATATACACTCATTTATCTATAATCTGAGCTTTGCTTGTCAGAATAATCTTTAGTTATAAATTTAAAAGCCACACAATAAAGTCAAAAGTCTCCAATCAAGCACAATGGATATTTTTGGAGAAATTTGCGAAAAAGATTCAAAAATATTACGTAAAAAATAATAAATACATATAGAGTAATATAAACATTGATATAAAATTGTTAGGTTTCACAATATTTTACATATATTGACATCATCGAGGGGACTATATTAGTTTGTGTAGCCTTTAGGAAAAGAACTTTTGAATGGTTCAAAAGCACCATTCAAAAGTTCTTTTCCTACACACCCATAATAACTACTAGTGAATTGGTGCCCCAATGCGGCTGTGGCCCTCATAGATGAGATTGTAGAAATATTCAATAGTCTTTAAGTTTAGTCACATTACCGCGGACACTATCTTAAAAACATTTAGATTAAAAGATAAAAAACATGAAGACCTTGGGGTATTTCAAACCCATATAATCAAATAATTAATAAGTACAGGAAATTTCCTCAAAATTTGCTTTGACTTTTAATAAGCGTATTGATGAATAACAAGTCAACATCATTTCTTAAATCTGGTTATAAAACGGATCCTTCTAATTTAGGCCTATTTCTATTATACCTACAATTAGTAAATTTTTTGATTGAAGTGATTTCTAGTCAAGCAGTAGATCATTACACCTCTAATAAACGATTTTATACAAACCACTATGAGTTCACTAAAGGTTGAAGCACTACAGATGTCGGCGTTGCACTACTTAATTATATTTTTGGTGGTTAGCGTAAATAGGATGTAATCGGTATTTTTTTACAAGGAAATATACTGCTTTTGGGCAAACTAATACATTAATTAATGTTATGCTAAACAAAATGATAATCAAATTAATTTTCCTCAGAGAAAAAAACCAAAAAGAAACATTAAACTACAAATATATGCGAAATATATTTTCAAACATCATTTCAGATTCTCTCACTCTATCTAACCCACCGAACTTCTGCGAATAGCTATAGGTATATATATAATGGTATAATTAATCTATGAGTGAAATAGACTAGATTATATTAGATAGATTAATTATACCATTAGATCGGCAATGCGAAAGAAGTTAAACATAGGATACTCGTGTGTTGTGTGTGTTGAAGCAAGATGGATAGGCATTAGGCAAGACAATGGACAACATTTCATTTTTGACAACATACTAAAATTCAAAAACCGTTTCGAGAGCTAAGGATTCTAAACACGTATATCAACTTCTTTTAAATTTTGATGCAGTATTTTTTGAATTATTTAAAAAAAAACTGAAATCTAATACAAATTGGGAGTCAGGAATTATAGCAAGTATTCGTGATGCGATATTGTAAAAAAAACTATAATCTGTGGTATAGCACTACTGTTATTATTATCTGTTGGTTATGTTTTGTTGACTTGGGCTGTATTGATTGTTCAGTTTTGTTGAAGTGATATCGATAGATATCAGCGCAGGAGACCTATTTTTGAATTACGAATGCGACTTCGAAATCACCGATGTGACTAATAATCACCGATTTTCAATCATTCTTATTTTTGAATATCACTGATGTGACTACCTTAGTCACAGGTGTGATTTCATTACGAGTGCCCTCACCCACTCGTAATCAAGTCATACTTGTGGAAATGTTATCTTTATCGCTGTTTATTTATTATTTATATATAACCATGATGGTTAAGCCGGCAATAACCGGCAGCGACTACATTCTGCGTGGAACCGAACTCTTACATTTATGTGTGTACTTTATCTATGTTGGCAGCTCTGCGATCGACTTTCAAAAATTGGATGTTTAGGAATCCGTGATCTCAAAGTCACCGCTGACTAAATAGTCAGCGGTGATTTCGAAATCGCATTCGTAATTCAAAAATAGGTCTCCAGGTAAGCACTAAAGCACAGATAATTTGAATAAGAAAAGGATAGTTTCGACAACTTCTCACAAGAATTTCTGTGGAAAAAAAATAACCAGCAAAAAAACTAAAAAGAAAAAATAAATAAACCATTTTTATTTAACCTTAATAATAATTAAGTGCATAAACTAATGTAAGTATACCAAAGTATCTAAATACTTTAGAGTCGGCACCAAACCAGAAATTCATTACGTAAGCGTTGACGAAGTTATTGTCAGCGTTGCCACAAAATCACTTTGGTATACTTACATTAGTTTTAGCACTCAGTTATTATTAAGGTAAAAAAGGTAAAAAGTTTGATTATTTCTTGCTTTTCAGTTTTAAACTTTGTAATAAAAAAATAAATTTTAAAGTTTTAGAGTTTTTTATTTCATATTTTGACACATACCCAGACCGGAACAAATTTCTGTAGCCTATACAAAATATTTGTCCCGTACGGGTATCGAACCCGCAACTGCGTAGGAGCCTATCACTCGATCCCTGTGCCAAACGTATCGCAGAGGTCGAGAGAGCATAAAACTCTGCATTAGGTTCTATTAAATAAACAATTAATCACAATTATTCCAGTATTCTCCCACCCTTGAGGTAGGTTTTCCAGAAATTCCCAGGAAGGCAAATGCCAGTTCAACTTCGAGAGACGTCCTATGTAATAAAATAAAAAAAAAAATATTATAATCGGACTACTCTGTGAGAAGTTATGGGTGGGGGTACATTAAAATCAGTCAGTGAACAATCAATCATCTCCTGTGTTCTTATCCTTAGGGATGAAATGCTGTTTCAATTTTTTGTGTAACCAGAGTCTACGCTATCTAAAATAAAAAGAATAATTAGAATCGGACCACTCTATAAAAAGTTATGAGTGATCATACATAAAAAAATATCCTCTGTTTTTTCGTGGGTTAAAAAGCTATACTCGATGGCGTGACTTATATATGTGGTAACGGATAACTAATAGACTAAACTAAAATAAGTTATATAAATAATATCCATATTATTAATTAAATAACCAAATACAATAGTTTTATTATATTAAGCAGTTGGGCCAGCAGCTAACCCATTTATTAAATCCACATAACATATATATTTCATGTCTTTCGGTACATCTACCTCACCTGAAAGTTTACTGAGAAAATGCCTCAAGCATTAAGTCCGCCTCTGTACACAAATTTTTACCTATAGCTTGATAATGAACCGCCAATCAAGATATTATCAATAGATCTAGATATTATAAAAGTAAAATTTATTAACATGTATATCGATACGATCAATTCCTTTTCGCATCACTATTATTGCTAGTACCTATGCTAATGTCACTTTAATATTTTTTTTAGAGAAGAGGCATTGAAAAAATCTTTATTATTCCTGACTTTGTACATACGCTCTTTTAGAATGAGTAAAAATTCAATTAATAAATTATATATCAAAAACAAGTTTAAAAATGAAAAGAAAAAATATGGGTCCCTTAATTTTTTGTCTTCTTTCTTATAAAATAATAAAAACATATGCTTAGAATTTTGAAATGTTGTCCATTCACGTACACGCCAGTGGCCTGTATCAGCCCAACGTCACTTGTGAACGAAACAAATCGCATATTTTACATGTAACTTCGGTTGATGATTTAAGAACTCTGATAAAAATATCAGGCGCAAATGGATTCAAAATACATAAGAAATGAATTTAGCACAATAATAAAAACATAAATTCGTCCTATTTCTAACCTCAGTTTTATAGCGTTTGATCTGTCTTCTTAATAGTTTCATCTGTTAGATGGAGTTATTTCACGAGGATCTAATTGTAAGCTCCACTGTTTTTTATATTTCTTTATTCTCAAGGTTTCTATTACATTACTTTGAACAAATGCACGTACACGCTCGCTAGTCTATTTTTTAGTCTCGCCCCACTGACTCTATTGCCAGTCTAACGTTAGTGTATAACAAATTAACAATTTCACCGGTGATAAATAAATACAATAAAATTGTTAATTTTCAAGTCAAATCAAAAGAAAGATGCATTTGATTTACAGTTAGCTTCAAATATAAAATATATAGATACAAAATTTTCTCAACTTGTTGTTACTAATGACTTTTATATTTTCTAACTAAATCCATTTACTACCCCGTGTTACAGCGAAGTACGGCCTACCAAAGCCGATTTTACGTTAGGACGCAGCGTACTGCATTCTAGGAGATAAATTATGCCGTACTACATATTACTTATTATTTTTAAATGAAAATGTTATTATTTCATTTAAATTGCTTTCAACATAAATATACCGTTGTAATACATTGTTGAAAGTATGTCCAACCACATTGCTTAGTTACTACTAACAGAACAGTTAAATTCGTCGTTCTGTAGATGATTATTCTATGCATCGTTTACAGGTGGGTGAAACGAGATTTTATTATGTTTAATGATAAATTGAAGTTCGTTGCTAAAAGGCAGACGAATGTTTCAAAAATGGATCTCCGATCTGTATTGCTTAAATGTCCAATCAGACTGCGATTAAAGCAGTACTTAAAGTTTAAACCTGATCGGGCCAACAGTGTATTTTCTTTTGAGATTTCCTAACTGGATTAAAATCCAAATATTTGCAAAAACTGTTTTATAATCATACGTTTGTGCTGCGTTTCATTTCAGATGATAGTAACACCGCATCACGGCAGCGTTAAATATGCTATTGGAATGATATGCCGTCACAAGGTGCAAGACTATCTAGCAATCATCTTGAGCTGGAGCTTGATATGTGAGGATGAAATGAATTACATGATCAAGAAGAATCTTGAATATGGCCTAAACCAACCATTCTATTTTATAGTAGCTGAAGACCAATCCATTCGGTACATCGCCCAGGGTAAATTGTATATCTATACTTACAGGTTATATATTTAAGTTCACTCTTTTATTATAGATTATTATACAGGAATAATGAATTACTGACTAACCAGTATATAAAAATAGATGAAAAGAAAATTGGTGGTATTTATTCTGTGTAAGCTAACCAAAAAATTATAAATTTGCATTTATATTGTAAATGTGTTGCATTGGTTATTTCTTTACCACATAACTTCAAAAACGTGAATCTGAAATATCTTTATTTTTAGACTAAGCTTTCTGTATGACTGTATCTTTCGTAAATAGACGTAGTAAAATATATGAACAAAAATTTGAACAGAGTTTCTCTATTGTCCTTTGTCGAATATCTAACAACAATATTTATATTAAGAATACATAATAATCGTTATATGGTATATAATGGTTTCAGAATGCTGGTGTTGTTAATTAAATGTTATATCTAATCAAAAAATAAGATTCTTATTAAAGTTTCAAGTCTAGTCAGTCGAAACTTTAGTAGCATTTTTTTATATACTCGTACTATATTTATATGTTCATCTGTTAATGCCTCTTTTGCTGGTCGCTGCAGCAATTTATTATAAGTGATACATAATTTAGTAAAAAATGTTTCAGAGAACCTTGTCGAAGAAAAGAAACCAGAACGTTTAGATTATTTGGAAGATCTTATTGCAAAAGATTTTACACATTATAATGGCTTCTACTACGTCCCTAATAAAGAAAAACGTCAGGAGTACCCTATGGATGAGGCAGTCGCGAATGTATATCGGGAACGATATACTAAGAAGCGCACCCAATAAATGGGTATGTATGACGCTCGTAGTCTTTAATCATGCTCTAATTTTATTTATTTCGCAGTTTATTTCTAAATATTTTAAAAATATTTGTCTGTATTGACAGGGAATAACTTATTTCCCTTTTTTTTGTTCTCTATATGGCCGATCTTTACTAATTACTTTTAAATTAGACACATCGAGTTGATATAGTATATTTTTAAAATAATTTCAAATCAGTATATTTTGCTTAGAAAATTATATTCAAATATCAGAAGACGTATCCACCATGTGAAAATATTATTTAACTTTAACTGTCGACGTATATTCTTGTCTGTCCATTAACAGCTTTTACAAGCTTAGACAATCACAACTTTTACAACATTACATTTCTTTCTACACTTTCAGCCACTTGACGGTAAGTGGTTGCAGTAGTTTGTTCTTGTGGGCAACAGATCTGCACTATTACCACAGTGCTTTGCCAACTTGTAACATAAGATATAAAATCAAGGTTCCCAGTACATTCACTATCCATATCTTAAGACCGGAACACAGCACTGCAATGATTTTACCTTGCCACAGTAATTAGTATGACGAACTTTATTTATGTTACAGTGGAAACTAGAATTCGGTCAAAACTAATTATTATTGACTGATTTTGCTATAACTATTTAAGTGGACTAAAAGCGTAAGTTTAAACCCGCTGCTTATTATGAATTTTTCAGTTGAAACAAAAGCTCAGTATACACACACCTTTTTTGTTCCCCTGAGGAAAATGCATTAAGTTGCATACCCCGGCTGTGGCGAGCCGGCGGTTATGTGGGGTTCTCCTCCCCAGAAGGGGGAGGCCTACCCACTAAAAACCTCAGGGATGGCCTTCCTCAGGCATGTAGGGAGCCCCCAGGATCACCAAGCCACTTCCGGGAACCCCCAGCCTCCGCTCCCCCGCCGATACAGGGGAGCCCTCCTCAAGGGAGGCTACACCCCGGTCTCCTCCACCGACGACGCCCCCCGGCCACGGAAGGGGCGTGGTCCATTCCGGGTCGCCGTAGCGGTCGCGACTTCCTCGCGCCCGCCGGCGACCCGCGGAGTATACACACACCTACAATTTAAATTACATACTCGTACGTTGACCGAGAGATTGCCTGTCTTCCCTACACAATTAAATTATCATAGCCAGTTTCCCTTGATGTGCGGATATATAGTCACGCAAATATATCTCACGTACAGAACATCAACCAAAGTTTTTTAGACAACCAAAAGTCCAACGCAAAATATCTCGCTCTCGAGTGCTGAAAATTATAATATCTAAGCAATCCAAAGAGGTCAAAGGTCTATGCATGTGGTCATAATGAATTTAAAGGCGGTTTCTGACATAATATACTCCCATTTTGTTGTTACTTAATATGATAAGAACTTATCTACACGCTATGTCAGTCTGTCTGCAAGAGTTTCAAAGCAAACAGAACAATTCTTAATTAAATTTGTTATGGAGGTAAATAAGCTTAGGTAGTTCGAAAGAAATGAAACGTGGTTAAACTAATCATGAAGACGCAGCTGGGAGCGGAAAACTATATCGGAATATTTAAAATTCAAATTTAATAATCAACTAAGTTGCAGTAACCTCCCATGAAATTGTTTTACTTATATGGTATTTTTGGAAACTTAACTTATAAATGTTGATTTATCGCAATATTTAGTAACGGCAATATTAGTACCTACTTGTATGAAGTTATATAATTGTATAAAATAATGTTTGTATTAAGCTCTTTGTATCCTTAAATTTAATATTTGTTTGATGTTAATATGTGCCTGTACAGGCCTATGTTGAATAAAGATTATTTTTATTTTAAAACCAATAATTTAAATTAAATAAATAAATTGGACAAGCCACAAAACTTGTAAAAACACGACATAAAATATATATATCTCCTCTCTCCTCTGCCAGGCTCAAACTTTTTCATTTCTATTGCTATAAATATTTGAACGTAAATCCCACATAGCGGGACCTGTATGGATCAATATCCATTGAGTCATCGTATTCCATGGTGACTCGTGCAATGCATAGAACGCCTTATGGTTGTTAACTGCACGGCGGATAGAGCAATGTGACAGTAGTGAATGCCGGCGTCATGAGACTGCTGTAGTATATGGCGGCTATCAACCACGCATGTGCGCGATTTTTAATAAAATATATGAATGCGTCTAAATTGCTTGTCGCTGGCCACGGTGGCTGCGGACGGTGGTGCGTTTACACCGAGCCTTATTGTGTAAGATACATCAGGCAAAACAATACCCTATTACTATACATTGTATCCCTAATTGAAGTATGTTTGATTATTAAGCTCGCTTCTTTAGATACCAGTGAACTATGCATATGCACAGATCTATATAATCTGAGTACCCTAAGTAGTTTAGATAAAATCGTAAACAATGTTACTAACATATATTCTGCATTTCGGATGTTTTAACAATTTGCTTACTGATTGCGAAGATATAAGTGAAATAACGCTCATCAGCTCATTTTGGCTGTTTCAGTTTGTTGATACTCGTATCTTACGCTGACTGTACGTTCATTGATAGTAGGGAATGCAATCGTTATAATCCTTTTTATACTTGAGTGATTTTCAAATCCGGATTTTATAGATTGATATGAATACGAACTTTGTGGCCATGTGCGATGCGCCAAGCGTATATGGTTACCGGTGTGACGGGACCTAACGAAAGGTGTTTTTTGAGTGCGTTGCAAAAGCAAAGCAGCGATTTATTTGACCTTAATTGTTTTTTCGGTGACAATCGCTGTGCGGTATAATCGTGTGCTTGCGGCGATTTACATAAATGATGAAAAATATACTACACTAGCGACAGATTTATTTGTGATTCTGGTTTTTATAAACGTTTAGTTAATTTACAGTAAAAAAATTGAATACGTTGTAGAATGTGCATATGTACTGTAGTACTGTTTTTTTAATAGACGAAGATTATGTACAATTCTCTCTTTTTTAAATTGAAGCATGTTCATTTTGATTATAGATGACACGTACGTTTTTTTGCTATCACGGCTTGTGTGAGACACAACAAGTTTCAAGTTAGGAAAATCATATAGCAAGGAAAATAGGATTTTGGGGCAGGAGGAGGTTAATGGATGTGGAAGGTAAGGCAACAAAATATAGAGTTTCGGAGGACTGTTAAACAGAGGTTCAAGAACCTCTGCTTAAAGATTACGTTTGCACTCTTAACTTCCATAAATTATGTACCTACACACAGCAACCTTTACTTTTTTACTACGAAAATCTCACTGTTACGAGCGTCGTTAGATCTGTTTAAATTCAGCTTGTAATATTTGACATTTTGGTATGTGTACAATACACTACACGTAAAATATTAAGTGATTTAAAACATTATACAGTGCTTCCTAAAACGTAAAAGTAGTGTAAACCTGAGGTCCAGAGATGGAGCAACTCTAGAGAGACCAAAACAGATACCTAAATGTAGTTTACAATTATTTAAGTTTTTTTAGTAATTTTCAAGATATTTTTCTGCCTAATGATTTCGATAACATAGTTACAGCCTCGATTTTATATTCTTACGTAGCTAGAAACAATACTAACCAAACAAAATTATCTCCTTATCCCTCAAATGTAAAAACAGTACAACAAAAATCAAATACCACAAAACAAACATATTACATTTTTCGTTCATCCTATTTTAAAAACCTTATCAAAGTTGCCAAATGATCGATGCGTAGTGACAAGGTTCCTTTATTATTTTTATTTTCAATCGCATATAGTGTAGAAATTGTGTTGCTTTAATTAAATTGAATTGAAACGACTTGATGTGCTCATAGTAATATAATAAGTAAGTAAGTAACAAGTTGGTTGCTAAGATACATATAATTACGAAATATAAAAAGCATAGACATATTGGCGCGCCCAATGACTTAACAAATGTATAAAATATGAATTATTTAAACTAATATAACTGAAGTTAGTTAAGTAATTTTTTTAGCAGTCTATAGGCAGCTTACAGAGTCTAGTGACAGATCTCGTAAGTTTTGCACCACAGGCAAGTCTGATAGTTACGACTCTACAAACCCCGTCTGCACCCATGTGCAGTTTATCAATTCTTGCTAATGGCATACTTGTGGCGGAGAATTATCGTCCTTGATAAGAACAAGGTCATTTATTTTAAGATTTGGCATTGATTGCCGCCACTTGCTGCGATTCTGCAACGTATTTAAGTAGTCCCTGGACCACCGTTGCCAGAAGTGCTGCATCATAGACTATACACGTTGCCATCGAGACAATCTATTTTCATTAATTGTAGTAACATCAGGTTCTACTGGTAATAATAGTGAATCTCCGATCACGAGATGTGCAGGCGTAACAGCATTAAAATCGTTTGGGTCTTCGCTAAGGGCTGTAATGGGACGTGAATGAATACATGCTTCTATTGTGCATAATACCGTGTAGAGTTCTTCGAAGATTAGTAAAGCGTTCCGATCACGCGTTTCATGTGGTACTTTACAGTTTTCACAGAGCTTTCCCACAAACCTCCGAAATGAGGGCTGTTCGGTGGAATAAAAACAAATTTGATAGGTTCTGGTAGAAATGCTCTATTAATCTCTGTTATATTTTGATCTTGCGCTAATAATTGATGATATTCCTTAAGTAAATTTTTACAACCGACAAAATTAGTAGCATTATCGCAATGCAATTCAGCCAAATGACCACGACGCGAGCAGAATCTTTTTAATGCTCCTACAAATGCATTAGTTGACAAGTCGCTAACCAATTCTAAATGTACAGCTTTTGTGCTCATACATATAAAAACTGCGATATATGCCTTAATTTTAATAATTCGTCTATTCATTCTTTGTCGTATATTAATTGGCCCGCAAAAGTCAACTCCAGATATTAGAAATGACCGATTAGGTCTAACACGTACAGTCGGAAGAGCACCCATGACAGGGTTTTCATTATATGGTTTAACTCTAAAACATCGGACACACGTCCGTGTAATATTTTTTACTAGTGACTTGCCATGAATTGGCCAATACCGCTGACGTATCAAAGCTAAGAGCGATTGCGGTCCTACATGACAATAGGTCAGGTGATAAATACAAGGCAATTATTTTGGTTATATGATGCGATTGAGGCAGCAATATCTGATGTTTTGCCTCGTAAGCTAAACTTGAGTTTTGTAGTCTACCTCCTACCCTTATAACATTATTCTGATCTATAAAAGGGCTTAATGGCAATAACTTACTTTTACAATGTAAAGAACGATTTTTACATAACACGTCGTAGTCTTTAGAAAATACGTAGCTTTGAACTAACCTACAAATATTAAGTTCTGCACTTTTAATCTCCGATAGCGAAAATGAACCCTTAAGCCTAACTGTATTGCGACAATTGTATATAAATCTAAAAATATAAGATACAACCGTAAGTAATTTAGTCCACGATGAAAATTTGTTAAATAAATAATCTAAATTATCTCGGTTTACATTATTTTCGTTCAGTGGGACAGATTTGACAACTGGTTGACATTGCCTTACAAGAGGTGGTGTAAATTCCTTTAAAAAGTTTGGCCTAAACCAGTTATCATTAATTTTATCGGCATCAATACCACGAGAAATATAATCGGCTGGGTTATCTGCCGATTTAACATGAAGCCATGTAAATGTGCCAGTTAAATTTCGAATTTCGCGAACCCTCTGTGCTACAAATGTTTTTAAATTTCCTTTATTTGGACAAGTGACCCATGCCAAAGCTATTGTTGAATCTGACCAACAGTAAACATTATCAAATTTAATATCTGTACTAGTCAAATATTTGTTAATAAGTCTTGCTAAATGTTATATGTTATACCGCAAGTTCTAATTTTGGAAGTGTAACCTTTTTGATGGGTGTTAGTCGAGATTTTGAACAAACTATGTGTATATGTACGTTACCCATATCGTCGCAAGATCTTACATACAGCACCGCCCCATATGCGCGTTCGCTGCTATCTGCAAATCCGTGTAGCTCCCTTCTGGTCTGGTGCTGTGGAATATTAAATCTGGGAATGGAAAGCTCATTGAGTCTCTCAAATATGTTTTGAAATTGCTTCCACGTTTGAGATGGTTTATCTGTATATTTTCATCCCAGTTTATATTATCAATCCATAAGTCTTGCATCAGTATTTTTGCCTTTGTTATTACTGGGCTTATAAATCCTAATGGGTCAAAAATTCTAGATATTTCAGCGACTATTTCTCGTTTTGTGTATGATAATTTAGGCTCTATGTGAATTTCAAATTTGAAGCAATCTGTGCTTGGTTGCCAATACAAACCGAGTGTTTTTACTGCGGTATTGTTAGAAAAGAGAAACGTAGTTTCTCTATCTGCTTTGTCTATTTGCTCTAGTAATTCTTTTGAGTTGCTACACCATTTTCGTAGATGTAAGCCTCCTGCTTTCAATATGCTTGAAATATTCCTTTGTATTGTTATAGCTTTTATTGAATCTCCGGAGTGTTTTCGACTATGAACTCAGGCCGAAACCCGACACATCAGCACGATTCAAATGGACAAAAACTCACGTATATTTCCTTGTTAAAATTTTATTCTTTCATTTTAATTAAAATTAGACATCTACATTATTTGACAGAAAAAACAAAAGTAATCAAATACAAAAAACAGTTCGGATACATAGACAATATTTCACATCCTCCACACCGACAAACAAAACTTCTAATCAAATCTTAATTATGTATCCGAATTAATTACACATATAAACCAAAACATTAAATTTTATACACACGAAATCCAAAAATTAAAATTTAGGAACAATAAAGCTAAAATAGTTTTAACTCATAACATACATTATATTTTGAGTATATTTCTAGAACAATTAATATTTAAGTACTCATCTGACACATGAGAATTGAGCCTATCATAAGCAAATCCTTAATACAAAAAAAATATAAGTTTTATTAGCTTTATTAATACAGTCGTTTCCGGTCAGTAAATCATCCATATAAAAGTCTTTCATAATTGTTTTTGTAGTATGCGAATCGTACTTATGCCCTTCATCTATTGCAATTTGCTGTAAACATTTTGTTACTAAATAGCTTGCTGATGAAGTTCCGTAAGTTATAGTATTTAATTGGTATTCTTTTTATTTTTTCACTGGTGTCTAATCTCCAAATAATTCTTTGTAAATCTCGTTGGTCTTTCTCTGATTAGAAATTGTCGGTACATTTTAGTGACATCAGCTGTCATAACGATTGGATGTGTGCGAAAGCGAAGAAGGATAGAAACAATATCATCTTGTACTACGGTCCAGTCATAAGTATGTCGTTTAAGAAATGTTGTTCGATGACGTCATAGATGCATTAAAAACGACTCTCACCTTTGTTGTCGTGCTAGTTTCTTTAAATAAAGCGTGATGGGAAAGATAGTAGCAGTTGCCGGTACGATCGCTCAAAGGTTTGACTTCTGTCATGTGTCCTAGCTCTTGAGCTACTCATTCATTCACTCACTCATTCAGTATCTTGATACTCATTCATAAATTGCACATATTCTTGATGCATTTTTTGTTTGCTATAAATTGTCGTTCGAGTGCATGAATCGCTTTTAGTGCCTTAGAATATGAGTCTCCTAGAGCAGATGAGTCTTGACGTAATGGTAGAGTTACAATACATCGGCCTTCATTTTGTTTCTGTAATATGTCTCATTAAAACTCTTTTCGCATAAAATGTGTTCTTCTTTTGTGTTTTTGTCATTTGAAGAAATATTTTCAATCTCCCAAATTTTGCAAGTTTTCTTCAATTGTGCACATGTTGACAGTCAAGGATTTATGTGCATTGCGTCTGGAACAGTTAACTTTGCCACTTACTAACCAACCAAATATCGAATTTTGAAGAATTTATCTTTAATCGTTATTTGTTGTTGAAGAAGAGATTTGAAAAATAGGTCTGCAGAAATGAGAACATCAATTTTATTTGGCTTGTAATAAAATGGGTCGGCTAAAACTATGTTGTTTTGGAATACAAATATTACGTTCTATCTTATGGGATGGAATCTCTTTTGTTATGTTTTGACATTACAATAGCTTCTGTGCATAACTTGGATTTCATGGATGTGGAATTAATTACAATATTCGTCGACCCTCGTATTTGACACTGATTCTCGTTGATACCACTGACTGTAATATCTGTGTCATATATTTTTAACTTCAGCATTTGTGCTGCAGCAGTAGATATGATGGTAGCCTGGCTGCCACTATCTAATAGCGCTCTGAATGTTATAAAACTGGCCATCTTTACCCAGTATATTCACTAATGCAGTGGTTAATAAAACGCTTTGTTGTGACGTTGTATTGCAATTTAAGGTGTTGACTGTACTTACATGTTCTTTGGGCTCGTCGTCCGTACATGGTTTGATATTATCAGCGGTAGATATCATAACATTTGGACTGTTGATGTGTAGCAGTGTGTTGTGCTTTTTGCCGCATCGTTTGCATTGAGAGATGAAATACACTGCTCTGGTGTACATTTATATCGTAAACAATTTGTACATCACTTGTCACTTTTTTAATTTAATCACTAATTGGTAGTAATTGACAGGAAAATATTTTTAGTTTTGTTTTCCTTTATATAAATAGTCAACTACAATACAATTAAATTAAAATATCAACATATAATTAACTACTGGCAAGAATATTCTTTATGATAGTAATTACTTAATTTTCTTGTTCTTGAATATATTGTGATTATTTATTAATTTATAATCAAAATACAATCATGAGCCTATGTTATTATTAAGATACGGTGGATGTTCATTAAAATGCCTTGATTTTATTAATTGCTTTATTTTATTCCTGTTAACACACATTTCCTGTTACGCAGCGTAGACCAGAGAGAGAGATGAGGCAGCGTTTCGTAGACAAACACAAAATTTTACCATAGATAATACAATACAGTATTTATACTCTAATACCGCCCCTCAATTTTTTAGTGTAAAAATAAAAATTGCTTATTACACAATATATGGCAACCCTATTACTTAACATTACAAATTTTGCAACTGTCGATAAAAAAAATATGTCATGTGTCACAATTGACATCTTTCAAAGTGAGTCATCTGTCAAAATTTACATTTTTACTAACCTTAAAATTTCACAATACAAATCATAACTCTAACCGTTTTTTACCACAAACTATCACTTTAAACAAAGCATCAACTTTTATTTTAAAACAAAAAGTAACTTATTTTTTAAAATAATTAAACTTCGGGCTGCATAATGCCTTTGTAAAACAATCAGCAATGTTCTCACTTGTTTCTACAAAGTTAACACATAATATTTTTATTTACCACTATATCTTTGATAAAATGAACCTTATGTCTATGTGTTTTTTGACCTTTTAGTGTTCTGTTACCGACGGTATAAGTAGATAGTTTTTTATATACATAATTTGTTATTTCACCTTTTTATAGAGTTTTATATTTTTGGTATTCTTCTATGTCTTTGTTTTTTTATTGTTTGTCATTGAGTTGTTATTACATGGCCTTTGCAAGCAGTCTCTGCGTATTATTTATTTTCAGTAAATGGACATAATTAATAGTTTCGTGCACATAGGGATAGTTTCGTGCACATTTTAAGGTCCTTCGAAAAGGTAAGTAGTATAGAACCGGTACGTATTTTTCACTTTTAATTATGTCCGACTTGCACAATGTTCCAGAGGCAGCTTCGCCTCGTGAGATTAGTAGCCCTGTTCCGGTCCAATGTTCTTCCCGTTTTAGGCTCTGGAACGGTAAGCTACAAGGTTCCAGGACAGTTTTCCTGTACATCAGGACCTGGCCCGCAAGTTTCTCAGCCGTTAGGCGTTGCTATGGCAACTGGTGCCGTAAGTTTAA
>JAYEAL010000134.1:0-24232 GCA_036419045.1 Scirpophaga incertulas
CTCCACCCCGGCCTCGTTTCCGCGAGTCGCGCGCCTTCGCACGCAGTTCGCGGTTGCGAGGTGGGGGTAGGATATTCACGGTGTGGGTATCTGCGTACGGAAGTTTTTCTGGCTTCGAAGGTAGAATGGAAACTCGAACCAGCACGCAGAGGCACTCCAGTGAGTCGCTAGCCAACCGCAGCGGCTTTTATAGGCAACGGCCGGCAACCTTACGCAACGTGTGGGTAACCGCTTATACGGCCTCTCCTGACATAGTGTCGTCCTCGACACGAGCCTCGGGTTGTCACCACTTTGTATGCTGCCATCTGCTGCAACTCCACCATCCTCGTCTGTCAGTCATTCATTCATTCTTATACCTGTATCATCATATTCAAGCTACGTCCACTCGTACGTTCAATACATACAAAACTGTATGTCTGCCGGACATAAAGTCCAATACATACAAAACTGTATGTCTGCCGGACATAAAGTCCAATACATACAAAACTGTATGTCTGCCGGACATAAAGTCCAATACATACAAAACTGTATGTCTGCCGGACACAAAGTCAATACATACAAAACTGTATGTCTGCCGGACACAAAGTCCAATACATAGACTAGGGTTAGTTAGACTAGGGTTAGATAGTGTTAGTTTCACTAACCTCATGCTGATCTAGGTACCCTTCACACAGCAGTCGCGAGACTTCACTTAAACCTTAATTCTATTCTTATTTTTAAGTTTCTGCATGCATTATTTTTGTGTCCCTGTACCTGTAAGATTAATTTATATTGTGTCTCGTGTCTGTTAATGTGAATAAAGAATTTGGAATTTGGAATTTGGAACATACAAAACTGTATGTCTGCCGGACACAAAGTCCAATACATACAAAACTGTATGTCTGCCGGACACAAAGTCCAATACATATGTGCGGGATCGTTGTACACTGTTGAGTCCTTATCTGAGTGTGCTACAACGCCGCACTTGACTCGCAGAAGGTTGCAAAATAAAAATGTTGTTGGTCACTAATTTGTGTATTTTCACTAAGTTACAAAAAGCGTGTTAGCGTGTTAACGTGGGGCGCGACGGAAGACGACTGGCGTGCGTTCGTCGTTGTGCTCCGACGCAGCCATGAAATGTGAATTCAGCAAAATACATGTACTGTGTCCCTACATAACATCCTTCCCAAAATTTTTATTACAAAAAAAATTTTAATTACAATTTCAAAAGTACAACCCTAAATAATACAGTAGGTGATAACCCTAGACGTTAAGTTTACAATACAAGGTACTGGACTGTGTTATTGAAATTGTGCACTCAGCACTTTGCGTTCGCGCAAGTCTTATCGTTACATTACTTGGAATTGTGTCGCCTGTGAGCTAACAATAACATTTGAATTACTTAATGCATTCTTATGAACTTATACAATCTGGTCAAAGTCCAATGTTAATAATATTATGAAACAGATATACGAGTACAATGGTTTCTCTTGTGGAACCTTAATGAAAATACAATACAATGTATAAAAATTCTTAAATCTAATAATACTTTACTTTCTGTAAACTTTTTGCTACAAAAAAAATACTTTAGTGACACAAAATTATTAAACTACGAATACAAAGTATAAAAATGTTACAAGCTTTAGAGTTATTTACTATGAAATATTGACAAAACATGTTTATGAGATGTAATAAAAAAAATGTATATTCTATTATAAAACTTTGAAATATGTATAAAAATACAATTACACACTTTAAATTAATTCAATACAAACTTGTGAATAAAAAATGTTTACAAACCGATAATAATACTATAAAGAAATAAAAAAATGTTCACAATCACTTACATACACTGTTCACTTTGAAATGAATTTAATAAATCGGCTGTTGTTGCTGTGCCGGCTGTTGTGGTACGGACTGTACCTTAATTACAGGATATTCCTGTCCGGTATTGATGATTGCTTGCTTTTTTAGCCAAGCTTTGGTTGACTTCAGGCACTGATGTCTCAAAAAGCATAAAATTATGCATACTAATAAAATGACTGTAACCAATACAAATATTGATAGATACTCCAATTTTGATTCTACTTTTACGTTGTTACTAATAGCTTGTGCTTGCGCTACAGCTAAGTTTTTCTCTTCTTTACTTTGTCCGAAACCCATATTGTATTAATAAAAGTAAACTGTTTAAAGGATAATTTACTAAGAGCAAATGAATAAAATTCGTACGTGATACCTACTATATACTGTCTTTTCTTTTGATTTGGTCCATTTTAGTAATCACTTCTCGTACGTGCGTAAAATAGCAATTCTACAATGTGAATTTTGCAACATCAAAAAAAAATACCTAACTAACCTGAATAAACAAAGTACGTTGCGCTTTTTATAAATTCGCATTGCAAATCGTACATGTAATTAGGTTCACTGTATGTACCATAAAAAACATAAGTCCCTGATGACATTATTAAGGTTAAGAAAAAAATATATACGTACATGAGTACATTGTGTCAAACGTGTGTACATTTTACATAATACACGATATTACATAATACAAATAAACATTTACGAATTCACATGTCTCATAAAATCATCTTTAAAAAAAAAATCATAAAAGAGATAAAAATGCTTAACATGATAAGTAAAAATTATTTATAAAAATTCATTCATTCACAATAATTCATCATAAAAATGTCATATAAAAATCAATTAAAATAACTACAAGTTTCATATAAAACACAAAAATACTTAAAATCCTATCAGCATTGAAAGTCGCATGATGAGGATAGTAATCATGACATACGAAACTCTACCGTACAAATCGAGTGGGTGGTCTTACTTCGCGACCGCTCCGAGTTCTAAATACTACAGAACTTTTTTCTTTAGTATTAGAGTCGACAATCGTATCTCGTGTTATCATTGAAGGTGTGATGTCGTCACTATCATTCAATATGTATGCTGGCTTTAAGCGATCTATTGATATGTTTACTCTCCGTTCTGGTAACTGAATTAAAAATACTTTATCTGAACGTTTAATGACTCTATATGGTCCATCGTACGGAGATTTTAAGGGTCGCCTAACAGTGTCATCTCTAACAAAGACGTGGCTACACGATTTCAAATCGGAATGTACAAAGAAAGATCGTGTACCAGTGTTTGACTTTAAATTAGGCTTATACTTACATATCGATTGACGAATTTTCTGTATTAAGGCATGGTCGTCGCCTGTCTGTTCGCGAGTGACGTCATAAAACTCACCTGGCAATCGTAAGGTTCGCCCGAAAGTCATTTCGGCTGCGCTGATGCTATTGTCGCTTCTCAGCGTAGTGCGAAGACCTAACATCACTGTGGGTAACTCATCAACCCATGATGTATTGTTCAACCTAGCTGTCAATGCGGCTTTCAACGAACGATGCCAACGTTCTACCATACCATTGCTCTGAGGATGGTATGCAGTAGTCCTTTGTCTTTTTATACCTAATAACTTTAATAAGCTTGTAAATAAATTGCTCTCAAACTGTCTGCCTTGATCAGTAGATAATTTACTCGGACATCCGTAACGTGATATCCATCCCTCAAATATAACTTTAGCTACGCATTCCGCTGTAATTTCTTGCACGGGAAATGCTTCTGGCCATCGCGTTTTTCTGTCTATAATCGTTACGCAATATCTATAGTTTTGCACAGTAGTTTGTAGAGGTCCAATAATGTCTACATGAATGTGCTCAAAACGATCTACTTCAGGAAATTTCGTAAATTCCGATACTGTATGCCTATTAATTTTCGATTTCTGACATTGTATACAACATTTTGCCCATAATTTAATGTCTTTATTCATGTTTGGCCAGAAAAATTTTTGTGTGACTAATTTTCTTGTAGTGCGTGTCCGGGATGGCTTAAATTGTGTATAGAATCGAATGCAATTTTTCTAAACTTTTGTGGTAAGTACGGTCTGGCATTTTTTCGTTGAAGTCTCGCAATATATCGATTCATTACATGTAGGTAAAAATATGCTTTTAATACATACTTTGCTGACGCTGTCCGTGGGTGTTTGTGCAATATATTCGTCTAACTTTTGCGCTTCTGCAAGTTCGGAGAAATCGAGTACTGTGGGACAGGTTATGATTTCAATGCGCGACAATGAGTCAGCTACGACATTGTTTTTACCTTCTACGTATCGTATATCTGTAGTGAATTCACTAATGAATAATAACTGCCTAGTACGACGAGGAGTTTCTTTGTTGCTGTCTAACTTTTTAAATGCGTGAATTAAGGGTTTATGGTCGGTAAAAATTATTAATGGCTGTCCCTCAAATAGTTTACGAAAATATCTTATCGCTAAAAAAATTGCTAATAGCTCTCTGTCATACGCACTGTATTTTTGTTGTGCCATCGTTATTCAATTGATGAAAAACAAAAAAAATAAAAAATACTTCGTTAAAAAAAAAAACGGACGTTAAGTTTGTTTTTGCCACCACGCTTAACCTTCGCTATGAGTCGTCTCCAATAAAAAATAAATCACTATGACACGTAATGTTATAGATCACGTCGGGGTCACCAATGTGCGGGATCGTTGTACACTGTTGAGTCCTTATCTGAGTGTGCTACAACGCCGCACTTGGACTCGCAGAAGGTTGCAAAATAAAAATTCTGTTGGTCACTAATTTGTGTATTTGCACTAAGTTACAAAAAGCGTGTAGCGTGTTAACGTGGGGCGCGACGGAAGACGACTGGCGTGCGTTCGTCGTTGTGCTCCGACGCAGCCATGAAATGTGAATTCAGCAAAATACATGTACTGTGTCCCTACACATACAAAACTGTATGTCTGCCGGACACAAAGTCCAATACATACAAAACTGTATGTCTGCCGGACACAAAGTCCAATACATACAAAACTGTATGTCTGCCGGACACAAAGTCCAATACATACAAAACTGTATGTCTGCCGGACACAAAGTCCAATACATACAAAACTGTATGTCTGCCGGACATAAAGTCCAATACATACAAAACTGTATGTCTGCCGGACATAAAGTCCAATACATACAAAACTGTATGTCTTCACACTGAACGCCAAGGCCGCACCGCGATCCGATGACGTCCCCGACGCACCACACCCGTCCGCACCTGCATCCGCCCAACATTCCGAGGCTCAGCCGAGCCAATCAAAGGTCCAACCCCCCCCCGACTCGGCCCAACCTGACCTTCACTTATATTGCTAAGATCGACGCAAGACGGTCCATGATCGAATTCAATGTGGAATGAATAGCCAAATCCGGGGTATGTGACCTGCTTGAAGACCGCGATCTGTTCAAGCGACGATGATGGCGATCACGATTAGGCGTTTTTTCTGACGGTGTGAAATTTTCATTACGCGTCCTACTATATGACCGACGTCGCGATCGGCGGTTCCTAGTGGACACTTCGTGACGGCTACGTGAACGGTGCCGCGACTTATCACGGGAACGACTTCGCGACCTACGGTCACTCCGACTGGATCCGCCAGCCATTATCACAAACACGAACACTAAAGTACGCAGAAGACTTTGTTCCTCGTAATTGTGGGCTAAGAGTTGCTTATCCCACTTCTGATTTTAGGAATCAGAAGAGAAATTCCTTAAAAAAATAATTTGGCAACAACATAATTTTACAGAGGAATAAAATCAGCCTAACGCCTACTTTTACGAATTACGCAACGTTACGCAACGCAACACGTAATAACGTTACGACCGGTCTACCCGCTCCGAATGCCCGACGATAAGTGAGTCGCTAGCCAACCGCAGCGGCTTTTATAGGCAACGGCCGGCAACCTTACGCAACGTGTGGTAAAAGGGTAACCGCTTATAAACTCACTTATCGTCGGGGCATTCGGAGCGCGGTAGACCGGTCGTAACGTTATTACGTGTTGCGTTGCGTAACGTTGTGTAATTCGTAAAGTAGGCGTTAGGCTGATTTTGTTCCTCTGTAAAATTATGTTGTTGCCAAATTATTATTTTTAAGGAATTTCTCTTCTGATTCCTAAAATCAGAAGTGGGATAAGCAACTCTTAGCCCACAATTACGAGGAACAAAGTCTTCTGCGTACTTTAGTGTTCGTGTTTGTGATAATGGCTGGCGGATCCAGTCGGAGTGACCGTAGGTCGCGAAGTCGTTCCCGTGATAAGTCGCGGCACCGTTCACGTAGCCGTCACGAAGTGTCCACTAGGAACCGTCGATCGCGACGTCGGTCATATAGTAGGACGCGTAATGAAAATTTCACACCGTCAGAAAAAACGCCTAATCGTGATCGCCATCATCGTCGCTTGAACAGATCGCGGTCTTCAAGCAGGTCACATACCCCGGATTGGCTATTCATTCCACATTGAATTCGATCATGGACCGTCTTGCGTCGATCTTGGCAGTGTGGGTGAGGGTCAGGTTGGGCCGAGTCGGGGGGGGGTTGGACCTTTGATTGGCTCGGCTGAGCCTCGGAATGTTGGGCGGATGCAGGTGCGGACGGGTGTGGTGCGTCGGGGGACGTCATCGGATCGCGGTGCGGCCTTGGCGTTCAGTGTGAAGACATACAGTTTTGTATGTATTGGACTTTGTGTCCGGCAGACATACAGTTTTGTATGTATTGGACTTTGTGTCCGGCAGACATACAGTTTTGTATGTATTGGACTTTTGCGTCCGGCAGACATACAGTTTTGTATGTATTGGACTTTGTGTCCGGCAGACATACAGTTTTGTATGTATTGGACTTTGTGTCCGGCAGACATATTTTGTATGTATTGGACTTTGTGTCCGGCAGATGACACAGTATATTGGACTTGTGGTTCGTCCGGCAGACATACAGTTTTGTATGTATTGGACTTTGTGTCCGGCAGACATACAGTTTGTATGTATTGGACTTTGTGTCCGGCAGACATACACCTTTTGTATGTATTGGACTTTGTGTCCGGCAGACATACAGTTTTGTATGTATTGGACTTTATGTCCGGCAGACATACAGTTTGTATGTATTGGACTTGTGTTCGGCAGACATATTTTAGTTGTTATTGGACTTCGTGTCCGGCAGACATACAGTTTTGTATGTATTGGACTTTGTGTCCGGCAGACATACAGTTTTGTATGTATTGGACTTTATGTCCGGCAGACATACAGTTTTGTATGTATTGGACTTTGTGTCCGGAGACATACAGTTTTGTATGTATTGGACTTCGTGTCCGGCAGACATACAGTTTTGTATGTATTGGACTTTGTGTCCGGCAGACATACAGTTTTGTATGTATTGGACTTTGTGTCCGGCAGACATACAGTTTTGTATGTATTGGACTTTGTGTCCGGCAGACATACAGTTTTGTATGTTCCAAATTCCAAATTCCAAATTCCAAATTCCAAATTCTTTATTCACATTAACAGACACGAGACACAATATAAATTAATCTTACAGGTACAGGGACACAAAAAATAATGCATGCAGAAACTTAAAAATAAGAATAGAATTAAGGTTTAAGTGAAGTCTCGCGACTGCTGTGTGAAAGGGTACCTAGATCAGCATGAGGTTAGTGAAACTAACACTATCTAACCCTAGTCTATGTATTGGACTTTGTGTCCGGCAGACATACAGTTTTGTATGTATTGGACTTTGTGTCCGGCAGACATACAGTTTTGTATGTATTGGACTTTGTGTCCGGCAGACATACAGTTTTGTATGTATTGGACTTTATGTCCGGCAGACATACAGTTTTGTATGTATTGAACGTACGAGTGGACGTAGCTTGAATATGATGATACAGGTATAAGAGAATGAATGAATGACTGACAGACGAGGATGGTGGAGTTGCAGCAGATGGCAGCATACAAAGTGGTGACAACCCCGAGGCTCGTGTCGAGGACGACACTATGTCAGGAGAGGCCGTATAAGCGGTTACCCCACACGTTGCGTAAGGTTGCCGGCCGTTGCCTATAAAAGCCGCTGCGGTTGGCTAGCGACTCACTTATCGTCGGGCATTCGGAGCGGGTAGACGGTCGTAACATTATTACGTGTTGCGTTGCGTAACGTTGCGTAATTCGTAAAGTAGGCGTTAGGCTGATTTTGTTCCTCTGTAAAATTATGTTGTTGCCAATTATTTTTTTTTTAGGAATTTCTCTTCTGATTCCTAAATTATATATATATATATTATAATATATATATATATATATTATATATATATATATATAATATATATAATAATATATTATACGTCAAATTTGCGAAAAGTAATACGATACGGTTTGAGGTGTCGTTGTAATCATCGTAAATTTGACGTTTATTTTGCGAATGTTCGTCTGTCAAATTCAATTCATCGTTGTCATTTGAGGCTTTCTTATCCTCAAAATTAATATCGTTCGTTTGATCATCCGTTAAAATGTTTTAAACGATAGTAACTAAGAGTAGTGGGCGTACTCTTAAAAACGATATTCGATATATCGTTGAACTTCGCCGTGTCGTATCCTACTCTTAGTTACTATCGTTTAAAACATTTCAATGGACGATCGAACGAACGATATTAATTTGACATAAGGAAGCCTCAAATGACAACGATGAATTGAATTTGACAGACGAACATTCGCAAAATAAACGTCAAATTTACGATAATTACAACGACACCTCCAACCGTATCGTATTACTTCTCGCAAATTTGACGTAAATTTTTGAATGTTCGTCTGTCAAATTCAATTCATCGTTGTCATTTGAGGCTTTCTTATGTCAAAATTAATATCGTTCGTTCGATCGTCCGTTGAAATGTTTTAAACGATAGTAACTAAGAGTAGGATACGACACGACCAAGTCCACGATATATCGAATGTCGTTTTTAAGAGTACGCCCCCAGGATACGACACGACGAAGTCCACGATATATCGAATATCGTTTTTAAGAGTACGCCCACTGTAATTATGTTGCATTCATGCGTTCATTTCATTTTGGACGTGCTTCGATTAAAGCGAATTGTCAGCGATAATTTGTTTATCCAAATGTTCTGGATTAAGTTTTAAAATAGCTAGCAATAAATAAAATATATTTTTTTGTTTGAATAAATGATTTTGATGTAATTTTTTTTTATTATTATTTTACCTTAATACTTAGCGAAGCACGTACCGGGTCGCTAGTTAAGTATTAATAAATAGCGACCAGAAATTCAATGTGTAAGGAATGTTCAAGTCAGATCTGCTAAAGTGCTGGCATTGCTGTTTTTCCAAATTGGATAACTAACAATAAAATTTGTAGTACTGTGGCTTATACATATAATAAGACAGTAAAAATATTTTTGTCTGTACATTTAGTATTTTTGACTGAAATGGATAGAGGGGCACTTAAATAGATTATTAGAAAGCAAAAAAAAATTTTTGGAATTTTTTGTCTGTCTGTCTGTCTGTCTGTCTGTCTGTCTGTATGTTTGTTCACGTTTATCTCCGAAAGTACTGAACCGATTTGCTTGAAACTTTCACTATTTGCTTTGTTTTGAACTCAGAATAATATCTAAACTTTGTTTCATCAAAATCGGTTCATTAAAAAAAAAAGTTATCGTCATTTTAATGAACTCAAGCATGATATATATTGCGAATTATGATGTACACCATTCTTACATAAGTTACATGGAAATTTAAAATCTATAAAAACAATTCATCATCATGATACAATACATACATAAGATAACGTCTTTATCCCCTGCGGGGTAGACAGAGCCACAGGTTATAAGACCCCAAAGCCACGTTTAGCATGTTCGTGGGCAGTGATATGGAACAGGGAACCAAAATACGATAAAACGAAACCAGTTTTTATCAAAATAATATGATAAATGCGAAAGTTTGTTTGTTTATTACCTCTTCACGCTTAATCTATACATATAATAGAACAGAAAAAAATATTTAAGTGTAAATCAGTTTCATTACGCATGTTAGTTTTTTTCATAAATCACTAGATATTTTAATCGGTAAAATCGTATATTAATATTGATTTGTGTATCAATAACATTCAACTGCGAAATTACGCAGACGAAGTCGCGGCAACAGCTAGTCTATACATATAAATAAAATTGGAGTGTCATCTGTCTGTCTGTTTGTTCCGACTAATCTCTGAAAGGGCTATAGAGATTTTGACAGGAGTTTTATTGGCAGGTAGCTGATGTAATAAGGAGTAACTTAGGATATAAGTTTCTATATACTCGTATGTCGCGAGATTTACTGATTTATAGAATACTTTTAACGACTAGCTTTTATATATAAATGCTTATTTTGTTCTTTTTAACGAAAAACTCAATGTCACAACAGCGAGCTGACTGAACTGAGCTATAAGTGAAATATTCACACCACATTTTTGCTTCTAAGACTAATAGTTTTTTAATTATTAAGGTACAATGATAAAGACCTTTTCGTTACGGTCCACTTTTTAAACCTGGTACCCGTATGTTTCGGCGAGATTTTAAAGACGTTTCACGTCAAAAAATCTATGACCAAGTTGCAATAATCAAACAAAACGAAGTACTGCGTTGTAACGTGAGATTGGATTCTCGAAAATTGTTTTCTTGTTTCAAACAATAATTCGTTTCCCCTAATTCATATTTCGCTTTTAATTCGCAAAGTTTCGAGTAAGGCGGGCGGCTTCCGTCCAAATATTAATTACTTGGTGTGCGCCATTTTGGCGGGAATAGCTAATGAAAATGTATTCGGTTTTGATTAACTACGCCGGGGAGGTGTAATTGAATTGTTTTTATAAATATTAATGCGCCGCCGATCTATGCTCTTCGAAACTTCTAATTGATTTAAGTTTCGGAATTTAGTTGTCGAGTAATCAAGTCTTATTTTTAGCAGTTGCAAGATGATTCGAAGAGATTGATTTCGGGGAAATACAATTTTTCTAAAATACTTCTGTGTTCTACTATACTACGTGTAACTACTTCGAGTTTACATTCTTTTGCAGTCGGTATCGACTGTTATATATGTAATTTTATTAGTTTTTTATAACAGTAATTATAGTTTTCTCTTTTTACAAACACACCAAGCGAGAGAGGCTTAAGGGAAATGTAGAGGTAGGAACTTATATTAATTAATTTCAAAGAGAAACTGAATTATTTTTCAATTTGGCAGGTAAGAATCACTTTTAAACGTCGTCAAAAAAAAAAAACAACGGTGTCATTTATTCATAACTCTACGGTGGGAGATTTTGTATTGGAAAGATCTAGTAAAAAATCCAGCAAAGACTATTTTCTTTCCCTGAATTATTACAGAGGCGTCAGGTTATATGACTACAACTGATTATGAATATGTGTAAGTTATTTTAATTAATTCTCATCTTATAATATATAGATCAGGGGTGGCCGACTTGATCAGACCCGAGATCTGGTGAAACCCTGTGCGATCTACCAATGACATAATTGAAAACTTAAATGGAACTGCATAGTTTATTACAGAAATAATATAGTAGTTTATATATTGTTAAAAGAAAATACATAAAATAAAAAATAATTATTTTTAATTAGTTATTTATATATTATTAGTGTGAGCATTGCGCTTGAGTATCTTCCGCTAGATTAGCAAAATCAGGTATGTAGTGCAGGTGAAAATGCCGACTCACATAAATATGTTGAACCAAAACACGAATGCAGTTGTTCAACACATTTCTTCAAACTTGGATATTTCTCATAGGAAACCAATGCCCAGAAATTAATCAAGACCTGAGGATGACCTTGCTTTTAGAAATATGTTGCAGCTCAGAGTAATAATTTCGTGTCGAAGTATAATGTGGTCCATTTGAAATGTATCTGCAAATTTAAGAGCCATTTCGTTGATACTACTATGCGCCCCCGCGTCCCACACGCTTCCCGTCCCGCTTATTGTTCTTGCTTGCCGAAAACAAAAGAGCTAGCTATGCTGCGTATAGAATAGAGGATATAATTTACTTGACGGAACGGCGATTGACAATACAATGATACAATACAAGGTGATGCGTGCAGCAGTTTAACTTCGCAACAAACTGTCTTTTACAGTTTGGCGTATATGTAAATTATGTAACATGTGGATATTTGTGGATAAATAAATTAAAAAAAAAAAAAAGTTGGTGATTGTCTGTTCTACGTAGTAATATTTTTTGCCTAGTCAAGATCAACTGGATTAATGGTCACGATCGACCGGTTGACCAAAAAATTGCTCTATTATTTAATCAAATAATCATCATACTTAACAAAATTTGCTTTATACGAGTAATTACAATTAACACAATTCGCAAAAACGAACATATTGTAAGTTTTATCGAATCAAATATACTTTTTATTAATATAGAAAATATACGTATGTTTATACGTCAATTTGTGTATTAAAAACTTACCACGGCCGGTGTAACCTGGTCGAAACGTCAGGCAATAAAATTCGGCACGTAACAATATCGTGTTAATTCCCGTCATACATTTATATTGATTATGCAACACGAAAGTTTGAAAGTTAGTATTAAAAACTTACTTATAATTTATTTATTTATATATTAATATTTGGGGAACAGACAGTAAATAATTTACTTAAGGGCAATACATAAAATTAATTATCATACACCAGTGAAGTTTCTACTTAATTACTAATACATGTTTTAAGTAGATCGCTGAACATTTTAAGAAATAAAATCGTAATAAAAATTTCAAAACAACAAACATGGGTCACGACTATAGGTCTATAGGTCACATAATAAACTTATTAATATTTAACAAAAAAAAGATCGACAGACCCAAAATTATAGTTATAAAAAGAATATACTTTGCCACAGAGAGCTCTCAATAACTCATTTGGAAAAATCTTGTTTCATCTTCATTCCCTCGTTCAATTTACTTCAAAAAACTTGAACGCATAGTTTTTACACGCGACCCGGGTTTTTCAGGCCGCTGCGATGACTCATCGTCTTTCCCCAGCCCCTAACCAACTACTGTGTATTCCCAAGGATGATTCACGACTAGTACTTTGTACCGTATTGGTAACGCGTGGTCTGGTGAAATGTATTAGTCACTCCAGTACTTAATTATCGCGTGATCGGTGTTTTTTTGTACGATCAGTGGCTTTACTATGTGTTTGTTATCGTTTGCAATTTTTTCCTGCTGAGATGAGAATCCTCACTGAGGAACTTGGCACGTGCCCAGGATACCCCCGCAACGGCAAGTGTCACGGAGGTTATGTCGGACTCCACGCGGCCAGAGCGCTCTGACCAGTGACCTACCGACTAAACTCAGTCTTAGCCTTGGTTTGAATGGATTGTTTTCGATAGATATTTGGCGTATAGCAAACTACAGAACTCATGTCAATGTATAAATAGTACAATTACTTTACGCTAGGAACCCTCTGTCACGTCAAGCCATAGGGTCAATAGGACCACCACGGGTCGCTGGCGGGTGCGACGTAGCTAGCGCCCGTGGAGGCGACCCGGCGGGAGGGACCTCGCCCCCGGATGGCCGGGGGGTGACGTAGGAGGTTGGAGGTGAAGAGGCGGCAAGATCACTCCTCCCCGAGAAGGGCTCCCCTAGCGCACCCAGGGGAGCAAAGGCTCAGGGGGGTCCTCAAATGCGACACTCGATCTTGAGACGTCTGAGGACGGTCATCGCTGAGGTTTTTAGTGGGTAGGCCTCCCCCTTCTGGGGAGGAGAGCCTCACATAACCGCCGGCTCTCCGCAACCGGGGTATGCAATACAATGCATTTTTCTCAACGGAACAAAAAAAAAAGGGTCAATGGGACGGCTAAGGCTGAGTTTAGTCGGTAGGTCTGTTGGGTCGAGCCGCCTCGATTCACCAGGAGTCCGACATAATCACCGCATACCTGCTTGCCTGTTGCGGTAGTATCCATGAGGATTCTCAGCCTCCTCTCCTGAGGAAAAAAAACACTAGGAACGGTGTACAAAGTTTTCATAATCATGGGTTTCAATTTCATTTCATAATACAGGCCGATTTAGTTTGAGGGAAGATTAATGTGAGAGATATAATTAAAAGATGAATTGATCAAGTGATCTCGCTTTGTCATGCGTCAATGTATTCATTTAACGAATATATATTTGCGTTTGAGATATTTTTTACACTAAACTATACTAAACTTAAGTGATTCAATAAATATATTATGTTGTTACCTCGAACTAAACTTAGTGATAAAGTTTAGCGAAACTAAATTCGATGATTGATCGACAGCAATAAATGAAATTCCAGTTTCATAATATCCATCGTGATAATTTACGTGATAACTTATATTTAGTTGGTAACAAATTAGAAACTAAAATATCGACATTTACATAACTAAGTTGTGTAACTAATATCAAATTTAGTCCTGTTAAACTATATTTAGTTCAGTTCGTGACTTCTTAAAAAAACAGCAACAATGAGTAGTTAGTTTGCGTCAAAAATTTTGGCGCCAATGCATCACTATACCTAAAGTCTTGCAACATATATAAACAAATTGAAACTACATTAAAAATTCTTTCGCTTTTACGTGGTAGTCCGTTTTGCAAAGTGAATCGGAGAAAAAACGGCCGAAAGAAAGCGTTTCTTACGAACGCTGCCTTAACTATGAAAGATATATTTTTGACTTCTAGAGAAAAGATGTGGAGCTTGAAAATGCCTACAAAATAGTCAACGACAGCATATGTCTAACTTTTATATTTAAGTTACAAAAAGGAGTTTTTATATATTTTTAATGTTAATAAAATAATTTAAATCATTAGGTCATATTTATTAGTCATATAGTACCAACAATTATGAATCTTTATGAAAATAAGTAAACTCATCGTCTTAAGTGTGAAGGCCAAAGCAGCGGACGGCGCGCGATGGCTTCAGGTTTAATTCGGTTCGCGTTCGTGCTCGCTTCGATGATTATTAATATTATGCTCGACGAAGTGGGCACGGGTCAGCTAGTAGTTTATAATTATGCGACACTCAGTATTTGAATATTATTTATGTATTTTTTTTTCTTATATTTCTGCGTGAATGTTTTCAATTGTATTTATTTATTGGCTTGTGTTTACATTTATAAGGACAAACTATGTTTTGTTTTATGTAAAATCTTTGCAAATTATTGGTAAGAACAAAACCCTTTAGGTTGTAGCAGAATACCAGTGCTTTGCTCACATTTTTTTGTGAGTAATTCCAATCACTGAGCTACGACCCTTTTACACTTCTGCAGCCCACACAACATTAGGTTTGTACTGGGTTATTGTTTTAAGAAAATTTAATTTTAGTATCTTTGTGTTCCTATGTTTGTGTGTGATGAAGATGTTTTGTAAATATAGATTATATCTATCTTATCTATCTAAATCAGTTTCAATTATTCAAAATGTGAGCAATACTAAGAACAATAAACATTTATTCAATTGAACTTTTCTTCTGTTGTACCGATAACTTGCACATTGACGTTAATTTGATAACAAAATAGTACCTAAGTAATTCAAGCCCTCAGCTTACAATTGAACCAAATTCGTGAGTGGGTCGACCTGATTGGAGTCCTGTCAAACATTCAAGCAGACAATCGTGATCATTTATGTATACGTTAAGAATGGAGATTTCCGGAGAGCTTTAAGCCTGATGAGATCGTTACTGCGGGCTGAGGGTATGGACGGAGTCTGTTATTTCCGCGATTTCAGGATTAGTTCTGAAATCATGGAAAAAAAATAGTTTTGAAATATGGTTAGCCATATTGTTTTTCTGTGTGGAATAAAATATTAATATTTATATATTATTTATCAATTTTTCATTAATTGTGAAATTAAGAACTACATATGATGTGAAATAACGAACAGAAATCAATAAAATTTTAAAAAGTAATGTGTTTTAGTTTTTCGATTTTTTTCTTCATATACATATGTACATCATATCATCATATGTACAGGAAAACATCGTGAGATTACTTGTACAAAGATGTATATATAATCAAAATTTTATGAGTTAAAGCAAAAGATTTGATATTTAAACAAAGTTACTGATCGCTTTATTTTTCATCTTTGTCAGACTTCTATGTCGAGATACGGTCGTTTTGTGTTTAGCGACAGTTAGTATGAAAGGCGATACCAGAGCGATACGGTATCGCAAGTTTTTGAGATATTTAGGTACAAGTGAGGTGAACGACATTTTGTTCGCGTTAATATGGCACAAACTATAGTCAATCAATCCGCACTGGGCCAGTGTGGTTGATTAAGGCCCTAATCGCCCTAACATAGGGTAGGTCCCTGCCCTTCGGTGGTACGAGGGTTGTCTTTTAAGTTGTGTCGTTTGAAATAAATATGTGCGACCTTGCATTGTCATGCTACAGTATCATACGACGTCTTGGATTGTTTTTCGCTAAATTCGGTGATGACTTGTGACAAACAAATAGTGGTATACCAGTCAACGTTAACCATCTTGCGATCTTCTAGTACAAAAGGGGCGACGTGATCACCCTTTGCCACAAAAGAGACAGCAATTTTTTTTGAAGTTCTCTGTTATCGTATGACCTTGGTCGGTCTTGGCTTTTTACTTTTATAGGATAGGGCAGCAACGAGCAAACGGATCACCTGATGGTAAACGATAACCGTTGCCCATGGACACCCGTAACACCGGAGCAGTGACAGATGCGTTGCCGGTCTTTTAAATGGGAATATGCTCTTTTTTTGAAGGTTTCGATATAGCATCGGTTCGGAAATACTGCAGGCGACAATTCATTCCACAGTTTAGTAGTGCGTGGCTGAAAATTCCTGGAAAAACGCACTGTGGTGGACTGCCAAGCGTCTAGGTGATGAGGATGAATGTTGTGTCGCGTAGATCGCTCATCTTGGAAGACCCAGACAATAGACTGCTACTTAGAATCTCGATAATAATCATATATCCAAGACTCGCCATTCGTCACTACTAACTATATCATAAGCATGCTTTGACTCTCCTCGATTAACGCAGAGATCTACGACGCCAACTAAAACGGTCCGATTTTTGGTCGTCGCCTAGTAAATAGATATATTTATTTAAATTCTTCTACAAATAGACTTATAACTTTTAATAGTTTTGGTATAAATTAGTGCCCGTAAAATAACGTGTCGAATAGAGATTATTATTGTACCATATTTCTTGTAAATTTAGTGTAAAGTCACTACAAATATTATGAACGCGAAATTTTGTATGGATTTTATTGAAACATTACACTAGTATAGCTTATACATCAGAATTACATATAGGCAACAAATTTATTATAGATTCAAGATTATTGTTAATTAAATTAACGATTTAACGAATAGAAAGATTAGCAAACTGGACATGTGAATACCACGAACTATATAATAAATTTCATGTACGCTACGGTCCATAAAATATTGTGCAGCTTGGTCACCCCACAGACCGCAGTGCTGCGGTTCAAACGTCACGTGCCTGGTTAATGTGCTCCTGACGTGTTCTTCGGACAATGTTGGGAATTGCCGCTTTTTAATATTATTATTTATTTACGTGACAGTGAAGTATTGAATGGAATCGTTCGAATAGCGTTGTCGGTTTGTTTGGTACATTAATGATTAACTGAAATACGAGTGAAAAATTTCACCGTGATATTTATATTGCTTAAGAAAGGAGGTAATAACATTTCGTTTATTTTCAAACTAACAGAATAAATAAAAAACAAAATTGACGTTAAGTCATATTATAATATCCCATTCCATTTTAAATCACTTTTTTTTTTTTAATTTGAACTAATTTCACAACTATCTACCAACTTTGTTGATTTGTCTAAAATCAAAGATAAACCAGAGCTAAACTAGAGTTATGATTAGATAATCAATAAATCGGACACCACCCAGTTTTTTTTTATTTAAATCGGCGTTTATATTTCTCTTGTAATACTTAAAATACTTCTTAGAAGCTGAACTTCAACTTAATTTGGGTTTAAACCAATAAAAATGTTGCTATAGTTGTAAAAATTAAAAAAATTAATGAACCTACCCTTTATTAGCACGTTAATCTCAAGTGAAAACTGAAAACGTTACGTAAATTTAAGAACAGATTAATAATACTATGGCGAAAACTTTGTAGGTGATAAATCTGAAAGGGTAAAAATAAATAAACGACTTCTTTCCGGTTTTAATTAATTAAGTATAAGGAGTTTCTATCGTTGTAAAGTTGTACAAAAATCAATAGCCACTTTCTTCCTACTTAGCTCTTTCTAAAGTTCAGGGCCGAGCTTCCCCAAAACAGCTCGCAAATAAACTCCAATTACATCAGTCTGTTGAAAAGAATTATGCTAAGTCGCCGCTCGCGGAACATGTTGAATTATATTTTTGACGGGGGAATTGTGAAAAAAGGCCAGTTTGTAATGTGCACAACTGCTTTAATAAATTTCAGTTGTGTTCGACGACCGCAGGTGTTGCGGTCACGCTGTGTGGTCGGGAGGCACGTAGGTACGTGTTTCACCTGCAGACTCACTATATATTCCGTTCATATCAAAGTTGGTTGTCATTGACAGATAGCACGAATACTTCTTTAAGAGGTTAATTGTCACGTTGAATCTTGATAAAGCTCTCTGTCACTCGAATTTGATAGCAACAGACTTGCGGAATATGCACCCGCATTATACATCTCCGTTGCTGTGAAATTTTGATTGAAATTGACAAATAGGGAAGATACATTATTGATTTAAGAGGACGATTGTCACGTTGAATCTTAATAAAGCATCAAAGTAAATGCACCATTTGTCACTTTCAATGAAATTTGATGGCAACAGATTTATGTAATCTGCATCCGAATTATATATCTCTGTTGCTATCAAATTTTGATTGACACTAACAGACAGTACAAATACATTACTGTTTTTATAAGATAATAATATTACAGCAATGTTAAATGCTGTGGAGGACAAGACCATCTGTCCCCACAAAACGGAGAACAATACCTTTCTCCTGATCGACAAATGATATGTTATAGATGTAAAAAAAAAGACTAACACAAACAAAAAAGAGTGCGGACCAAAGAGTCTGCAGAAAACCAAAAAGAGCTAAAAAAACACAGCAATAATAAAACATAAAAATGTGCCACGGTAATGTATGCCTACTCAGCATGATGTCACAGATCCCTGGTCTGACATAGACATACCTTAAATAGATATAATCTATAAAAATATATAAGCTTCGGTATACCCATGCGATATTATAGAAATTCAATTGTACAATAACCACAGTAGATATATTAAAAGCACACAGTTACACAGACATGTATAAACGTATATTTTGTACAAATGTATAAAAGATATACATGCGCTTTAAAAAAACAAAATAAACTTTTACATATAAAAGCTTGTCGCGAGATTTACTTACTTATAGAATACTTGTAACGACAAGCTTATGCGACAAGCTTAAGCTTGCTTGTTGTGTTAATAAAAGCTTGTATTAAAAAAATTTATTTTTAGGTATTATCCGATTAAAAATCCAAGCTTAGCAAACCCTTTCATTTGATACCCATAATGTAGGGTGCATTAAACTTAAATAGTTGATCCGCCATCTTGGTAGTGCCGCCATATTGGATTTAGAATGACGACACATAACCATGCATTGTCATCCGACATACACGTGCATGCAAAATTTCAGCTCAATCGGAGACCGGGAAGTGGGTCAAATTAAGGTTCCAAGATTTTCTTACATAGTTACAAGTGAATATAAAAGCTTGTAAAAATAAATATTATCTTTAGCACGTGTTACGACGTTTCTCTTTACTCGACATATGGAAGGTGTACCACAGTTACTATCAGTTTTGTATATATTTGCATGTATACATATGGAAGGTGTTGACTTACTTTTTTGGGCGGCTTATAATAGATTTCGATATCACCAGGGCTATGTAGTGGACGGAAAGCCAGTATAATTAAAATAATTTTTTCACCTTAGCATACTGTGTTCCCTGCTTAAAAAGAGCGAGGGAAATGCGTTTTCCCTCGCTGAGTGAGGGAAAACTTAATGCTGCGAATTACCATTATGTACGAAACACGTCTTTCGAAATTCGATTTATTAAATGTGAAAAAATAAGTCGTTCGGAAACTAATAAACCTTTAAAATGAAAATTATTCGGTAACGTTGTAATTAAATATATAATTAAATTATAAAATGAAATGAATACACTAAAGTAAAGAAAAAAATAAAGAATATGTTTTACAAAATAATACACAAATAATTATTTATAGTTTTAAAAATCTTTATTGGTACAACAGAATACTACGGATACATTTTCAGAACGTAACTTTAAAAAAATACCGGGAAACAAAAATCAAATTTTAATTGATACTTAGTTTTTGCAAATACGAGTATATGTGGTTTCATTTTAATTCATATTGTTTCATTTATATCTCTAATAATGTTCTAACTGCTAAGGTGAAAAGTTGTATGTGTCACGCGAGAGAAGTGTTATTTCCATCTCGTGCCTTTGAATCTCTCGCGACGCTCAGGATTCTAATGTAGAATCACTCGCTGACGCTCGTGAGTCAATTATTAGAATCCTTCGCTTACTCGGGATTCAAAATTAGCACTCGCTTGAAAAAACCAACTTTCCTCTCTAGTTGAACAAATAACTATTTATCAATAATAAAACACATAATATAAATAACATTGGTTTTTCATTGCAAAACTTGCGTATTTTAGCGATTATGTTACATAAAGACAAACAACTTAAGATTGTTGTGACAATATATTTATTCGGTCCGCAGAATTAGTATTGCGAGTAGCTTATGTTAGTGTCACGTATATCTTTATAAATATGTATATATAATATTATATATATATAATATTATGTATATATAATATAATAATGTAGCCTATGTGCTATTCTGATATATAAGCTATATTATTGTAAAGTTTTATTAAAATTTATTAAGTAGTTTTTACGTGGAAGAGTAACAACCATCCATACTCACAAAGCATTTATATTATTGGTAGGACATAACTATCTATGTATATTAACAATCCTTAGTCATACCTTGACCACGAATGATGTAAAGGAAAATAAAATTAACTTGTACAAACATAAAACACCGAAGCTTCATAAGAAATTTTATTTATATCATATAGATTTTTATATATAGATGCAGGCACTTTTAACCATTTTATAATATTCATTGTTCAACGAACTGTATATTTAAATTAAACTTGCTAGTCCAATCTAGAATTACCTAAAGAACTCCAGGAAAACCGCCAGCTATTAAATCCGCTGAACTAGCGGAAGAAGAATTGTTCTTTTATTCTATGAAATTCCTAGAATATACGGATGATAATAAATATGCCAGATTCACGGTTAGCGGCGGCTGCCTGCCACATGCTGCGGCTGGAAATGCAGCCTTCATGAAATTCCATGCAGTTACATATTTTTTCATTCATTACATTTACATTTTATTTTCTCAGGATGGAGAGGCCGAGAATCCTCACAAGGAGTTCGTGCTCCTTGGTACCTTGGTTATCATATTTTGGTGACTTCTTCGGGTATCATTTTCTAACAAATTTAGTAACTATAATTTATTTTATTTATTTATTAATTTTTGCACACACATACATTACAGGAAAATTGGTATATTATATTATTGGTATCATAGTACTAAAATTATAATATGTCGCTTTTATTGCGTGTTTTTTCTGACAATCCTCACAAGAAGCACTAAACGTACCCAGGATACTACCGCAGCGGTCTGACCAGCGGGACCTACCGACTAAACTCAGCCTTAGGATTGGCCATAAGGGCTTGAATGGGGGAGATTTATTTTTATGCACCGTTACTTTGTATTCGATGTACATATATAACTATACCGATCTTAACTATACAATATACCCCATTACTGTTACACACATTCGTATATAGTCAGTGCTGGTAGTCCTAGTTTTGACAATACATCCTTATGTGGGTAAAACACATATATACAATCGGACTTGACAATTGACGTTGACAGCACGCTGTGTAGCCTATCTTGGGCCGTAATTCTTTCTTGCGCTTTCACGAGCAACAGTTATCAGTGCCTTATTAAGTGGTACTGTATTATTAATAAATGTATCATATTGGCCATGTACGAGTATAATTTATTGTATCTGTTGCTTTGTATTTTATTCTATTCTAAATGTTAAACATACTTGCTTTACAGACATCTTTAAGATTATATAGAATATATAACATATGTTCGTTTAGAATCTCTTAGTCAGTTTTTTTTTATATAATCGTGTGTTTTTATGAAACTAATGACTTTTTGTTAACAAACTTTGACTAATTTAAACAACGGAAACGATGTTATTTTAGTTGGTAATGTGAAACGACTCGGGAGTATTGCAGCAAAACAGAAATTGAATTTACATTAAGTTTACATTATACTCGTAGAATTAAGCATTCCGTCTCGACTTGTCACTACATCTTATCTCACGCCCCCCTTTACTCCAGCCATTCCTCTCAAAGCTTGCATTTCCACTGCTAATGCAATCTTCTGCTCTTCTGCTTTTATCCTTCTTTTAACACAGTGAGCATTCACTCCAATGCTTAAGCGTAGGGACCAGTATGCCTCCATGGGAAGCCGCGTCTTTTTCTAAGTTTCCTGCGATTACTCTTCTTTCAACTTACCATCTCTTAACATAGATCCACTGACACCTACTCTTCACTTGTTCTAAACATTCGTTTCCAATCATACATTACATTAGATGACACCTTACATTTGACATCTTTTCATCTCTTTGAAATATCATTACTTTCGTTTTGCTTATATTTACTTTCATTTCTTCATAAAGCGCCATGCATGCATTTAACTATGTCTAGTAACTCCTCTTTCAACGGTACCAAAATTATTTGATCGTCAGCATATACTCGTAGGAGGCACTTGACAGTTAACTTGTAATATTTCTGTTTTCCGGTCGACAGCACAAAAGTCGGATATAAATTACATTCCAACATCTTCACAGCAGTTTTGGCAGCGCTCCAGCTGTATGTACAATACGGTACGTCTTGTATTCTGTTCACAATTGTTTGATGCCAGTTTGTAACAACATCGCGGATGTAAGACATATATTGTACATACAATAATATCTCTAATTAGAGTGAAAATAAATTTCATTATAGCTCATACAGATATGATGGTGTGATAGGACGAATCCTAACTGAGGGGTATCCTATATTAGAAGATTAGGCCTAATTCAGCCAACTTTTTCACTTCACGTACGTGTTTGATATCTTATGGTGTATGCGAAGAATTCGCTTTCGCTTCACCATAGATGCATCAGAGCAGCAGCATCAACATATTGGTATATCACAGGATCAAGTCACCTGTTAGAATGCTAATGAAAGTAACTCTGTCCGTCTGTTTGTCGCGCTATCAATCAAAAATTTCTGATTCAATTAACATTAAATCTGGTACATAAATAATCTAGAGCTTAAGAAAGTTTGTATGGAAAATAAGTTATTTTAAAAGCGGTTTTTTAATAAGTAATAAGTTAAAATAATAAGTTTGACCAATTTCTTTTTTAAGGTTAAGATTAGATATAAGTAGACACTACATTAAAAGTTTGTAAAAATTTTACAGTAAATAGGGGATGAAAGATTGATTGAAAGTTATTTGTTTAAATAGTCTTAGCAACTACTCAACCAATTTCGATGAACATCAATACATAGTATAAAACAAAGTCGCTTTCGCTGTATGTCCGTATGTATGCTTAGATCTTTAAAACTACGCAAGGGATTTTGACGCGGTTTCTTTTAATAGATAGAGTGATTCTTAAGGAAGGTTTGTATGTATAATAAATGCATAATATAGTAGAGAAACACTGATAAATTTAAAGGTTTCTAATGTGATGTCGTAAATAAGCACGTTTTTTTGCGCTTATATTGCAAACGCTGGCTGAACCCTACGAGATAGACCAAAATAATGTACTACAGTATTGTACAACTTACAAAAATCCACAAAAAAGTCCGCGATGGTATATGTCTATCTCTTAGGGATAACCCACCATAACCATTTTTTCACTGCACCCGTGCGAAGCCGGGGCGGGTCGCTAGTTGATATATAAACATAGTTTGAAACCCGGTTATGGACATACAGAAATTTTTACCCAGGGGAAAAATATTTTCCTTTTAAGAATCCGATATCACATATTTTTTAAATAAAAAAAAACACATAATTATCATTGGTTTTTCATTGCAAAACTTGCATGTTTTAGCGATTGTGTACATCAAGATAAACAACTTAAAATTTTTGTGACAATATATTTAATTAGCTTGTGCTCGCGATGTTATCTGCGTAGAATTAGCATTTCGATTAACTT
>JAYEAL010000856.1:0-23335 GCA_036419045.1 Scirpophaga incertulas
GTTTTACCGTCATCGCGGATATTAATTTTTTTAATGTATTCGACAATAAATTTTATAGGCTTTTAGAAAAAAATCACGCAAGCCACTTTTTTCTGCCGGAAGTGTCTGGCATCACCTATTTGAAGTGTGTGATGAGGGCTAAAATTTCTTCATCATGCCGGAAACTACTGTATTTTTATTTTATTTATTTTGCAATTTTTAAAAATATCTCGGTATGCGCGCTATTAATAGCTCTCACGATTTGCCTATACGGTTTTTAGAACTTACGCACAGGCCGAGTTTAATCGGTAGGTCACGTAGTCAGGCTACTCTGACCGCGTGGAGTCCAACATAGCTGGATTCAATGGATGGAATGGATGGAATGGCAATGGATTCTCAGCCTTCCTCTCCCGAGGAAAAACGTCACGTCACGGTGATTATATCGGGCTTCACGCCGGCCAGAACGATCTGACCAACGTGACCTACCGACTAAACTCAGCCTTAGCCTTTGCCATAAGGGCCCTACGGGTTAAATGGAGGAGCAACCGTTTTACCGTGGAAGAGCCATGCTTCGGCACGAATTGGGCCGGCGCGACCGGAGTGATACCACGACCTCACAGAAAACCGAAGGCCCAACCCCCCTTATTCCCCTTTATTCCCCTTATTCCCTTTTAAAAGGCCGGCAACGCATCTGTGACTCCTCTGGTGTCCATGGACAACGGTTATCACTTACCATCAGGTTATCCGTTTGCTCGTTTGCTGCCCTATCCTATAAAAATCGTAAGCTATTTTGCAGCTCATATATCTATTTGATCCGTCTAAAACAACCATTCGTCAATGTAGATTTTAAACGCGAGCATAATTACAAATGATGCTGAACGCTTTGGTCGTCCAAGCAGTATCCAATATTTTAAACGCTTTTTCTTACTGTTAAATAGAAATAAAAATGTTTTAACGTCGGTATGTGACAATGGAATACAAATTTACTATTTTTGGATATTTGGTGTATATTTCATAGCCTACCTTAATAAGAGCAAAAATATAAAATAGCAAATGAATATATATATATATATATTTGTTACACTTACACCAATTAGCCTAGGCCAAACTAAGCTCTGTAAGGCTTGTACTATGGGATCTAGGGTAACGGATAGACATACATATATTATATATACATAAATAATTTATTGAAATATATATATATACAACCATGACTAAGGTACAAATGCTCGTATTCATCACACAAACATCTGCCCCCACCGGGATTCGAACCCGGGATCTCAGAGATGGCGACACCTTGAAACCGGTGTACTATCCACTCGACTATGGAGGTCGTCAAATATTTCAATAATGACGAAAATACAGGAGTTGGACTTTGAACTACTTCCTCGGCGTGTTTGTACTCCAGATCTGAGTCCCAGGTAGGAAAAAAAATTTTGAACGATTCAAAAGAGCTTTCTGTTAAGACATATTTGAATAAAGTTAATTTTGATTTTGAGGCTTCTTTTGATGGAAGAGACTAATCGCACCATGAGTAAAATCCACAATGAGAAAAGTAAAAATAGCGTTGAACCGAATAAATAATAATTATATCATTATTTAGCCTTTAAATATACAGTCTCAGGACTTATCGAAAAAAGTAGGAAGCAGTAAACCACCGTAAATATTTATTTTATTAAATCAGGTGAAAACTTTGTAATCCTCACATCCGGGAAGACTGTAACTTGAAATTAAATGACTCATGCGCTTCTTAAAACTTTGAATGCAAAAATACAAGCGCCAAGGACAACAACCCAAATCAATGACATGTAAACGAGGGAGCCCAAAAACTGGTCTCGTTATTTCAACTTCAGATCAAAAACCTTAAATTCTTGGAATGTTTATTGAGAGCTTCATTATGAAAGCTTGTAAGCACTGCGTCATTTAACTCAGTGTGGAAAACTGAATATAAACAAAAATGACGAACAATACAACTCTCACTTGACCGGTCGCGGCAGTTCACCGCCAACGCGAGTCCCGCACACATGTCGTCTGCGCGCATTCCGTTAACTTCACAAAAAGTTTGAACTTCTGATCGCGAGCGTTCGATCTTAATTTTAATTTAAAAAGTGTTCTCTGTGTCTGTGCTGTGTTACATGTGCTGTCAATTTAAGTTTTCAAAAAAGGAATCATTACCTGGATGCGTGTAGTGCTGGAAGTGATAGATAAGAGATAAAGAAATCGATCGTCCTCCACATGTCGATTCGCGGCAATTTTGGACGAATCGAGTGATGCGGTCGTACAGGACCCATGTTTAATTTTTAACGAGCTCAAACAGTCAGGTGAGTTTTTTTAAATTAATGTTGGTTCGTTGACTATTCGCTCAGCGTAATCTTACAATGTCACTTAAGATGTCAGATAAACTCGGATCACTTGTAATCCAAAATGAAATGTATGATCTATGCGATAAGGATAACAGATAAAGTAACATATGTTTACACAACACTTAATGTATCTAGTGTATTCGTGAAAATATATTACTACAATCATCTTAGCATTAATTGTATTTTCTCTAATTTTCACCTTTGACAATAGACATGACAGAATAAGACAAAACAGGATGTAACTATAACACAGATCGATGTATTTTTAATAATACAGAAGATTATCAGTTATTTAAAAAAAATGTTATACTTTTCATAGATTGAGATAAGTAAAAATAGAAACCAAATATAAATATTGGCTTTGCAATTAGCATGTCCACTAGTATGAAAGTGCTTAAATTAAAATAATAACAATTCCTTTATTTTCACAAATATGTAAAATTAATGTCCTTATGTGCTGCTAAATCTAGAATTCGTGCTGCAAAATAAGCTAAATTGCTGCTAAATAATGACGCGATCAGATTTAAAAAATCTGATATGGCTCCTCAATGCTTACAGACATTAAAATTATACTAAGGCTTATTTTTAATTATGTAAAAGGGGCAAGGAACCTAAAATTGTGGAAATGTGACTAAAGTAGACAGAAAGTGCCTAAACAGACAAACACGTATAAAGCTGTAGAATGGCACATCTACGTATTTTGACATGTAATTATTCACATCTCATCATTATTATATTGATACAAGAAAACAGACCAGTTTATTCATTGATTATCCCCGTAGACTGATAATTAATGTTACGTTTGTGCAAATTAACGTGTGTTATTTCCATTGACCTGATTCTACCGATTCGGAAATATGTCCTCATTGTTGCGGATCGACATAAAACCTTTTTTATTGACATAGCATTAAATAAATACCTACATTTTTAGTAAGAAAGAGCTTTGCTTTTACACTCATCATCTTAAAGGACAAGCCTCAGCAAATGATCTCCACATCGATCGATCTTGTTTGGATCATACGGGGCTTTTGTTCTTGTACAAAGTTATCCAGTACGGGTTGATGAGAAATAATTGGTATTACAATACAACAAACTTAACAAAATAAGAGTCTAACAATTTGAGGGTAGATGTTAAACGTCCTATACATTTGTTTGTTAGTACCGTGCAGAGGTGAGGTTGGCTTGGCTCTTATTAGATGTAATTTGAAACCTTGGTAAATCTAAAGCATTATACACACTATTTTTACAAACGACAAACAACTTTTTCTTTCACCTATCCTGTAGGCTAATTATGTTACTCAGTTACTACCAATTTTTTATTGAATCTGACAAATGGTGGAATTACATTGCTCTTTTATTAAGTTTCATTGCGTAAATTTACTGTGCAGAGCACCAATGTATTACGTCTGTCATCAACATTGTAAAGATAATGACTAACTTACTGGTTAACAGTGACTCAGATTCCTGATCAAGCGAGTTTTGGGAAGCTAATAATATTAATATTAACAGGAATTCATTATTATCGAATATATTTTTAAACTTGCGCTATGCGGGCTCAATAGCTCCCTTTCTAACTGTACAGAAGCAGAGATTTGATTCGTATTATTATATAGAATAGAAAATATAAAATACCCATATATGACCAATGAATTATGTATTAAAACACCTCTGTATAACAATAGTAATAATAGCAATGGCCACAATCTTATTTTGTCGTTTCTGCATCAGTCAGTTCTGTCCAGCTTATCTGAAAGTAAAAACCACACGCTTGCTCAGATAGTCTGGAGCATGCAAAATTAGGCGTCTCAACGCCTAATTTTGAGTTAAATAACACTTCTGATTTGGTTTACATGTGGCCTTACTACAAATTTTTCCTTTGCCATAACGATTTTTTTTTATTCTCCTAGCAAACAAGCAGAGAGCCCATCAGAAGGCTACATTATTTGCGGTTCCTGTGTCAAATTCGCAACAGTGATTTTACTGCAAACTTATTGTAATATTACAATAAGTTTGCAGTAAAATCACTGGATACGTAACTTTATTTATGACCACGAACACTATGGTTCTTATATGGGCTGCGGATTTGTTGGAATTTGACACAGGAACCGCAAATAATGTAGCCTTCTGATGGGCCCCTGCTTGTTTGCTAGGAGAATAAAAAAAATCGTTTCGTTTATGGCAAAGGAAAGGTTTTACAATAGAAATATTAAAGCAGGAGTGCCCAAGCAGACATCCGTGGTACCTATATTTTTTTTTTATTTATTGTAATTAGTACCACCAGCAATTGTTATATTATTACATCTAAATATTACAAATCCTTAACCTATAGAATATAACAATATTTTTAAAGCAGTCACAACATACACCACAAAATACACAGTCAAACATTACACTAATAAAAAATAATCACAAAAAGAAAATAACATAAAACAACTCGGATGATTATCATGTATGATGGCAAGACGAATCGGAAACGAGAAAACGGAAAAAATATAAAAAAAATTCATGGCACCCTCAACAACTCTGTTATTCTTTTTCTAAATTGTTGGAGGGAAATAGAAAATATGTCGAGGTCTGCGTATCCTGACAATCTCATTGTAAGTATCTAGTAAACGATACAATGCGAACCTATAGTCTCTCTCTCATATTTTTTCTTTTATTCGAACACTAGCTTTCTGCCCGCGGCTTCGCCCGCGTGGATTTCGGGATTGGGTCTATAGAGGGTTAAGGGTCATAGCTTTTGCCCACGGCTACATATACGCGGAAGTCGGTTTATGGCGCGAAGCCTTTATTGCGCATCCCGTTGGATCTGTTGATTTTTCCGGGATAAAAAGTAACCTATGTTACTCTCCATCCCTTCAACTATCTCCACGTAAAATCACGTCAATTCGTCGCTCCGTTTTGCCGTGAAAGACGGACAAACAGACAGACACACTTTCCCATTTATAATATTAGCATGGATGTTGATGATTTGGAGGTGGGTTTGAAATCTCTATTCCCAGTTAATAGGTCAATAATAAACCTGCTGATACTGTTCAGGACGTAGCACGCAATAATTGTTCAGATAATGAATCATGCCCAGTTGTCTAAATATTTAATGAGTGATGTCATCAATCCATTGATTCGACTGTATTGTTCTAAAGACGACTTCTGTTGTCTGGTATCGAGTCTATTTTCCTTTATGCATACGAAAGCGTAAACATTTTTTGATAGTTTCTGTTTTTTCTTAGATTCTATTCATTAATTCTTTAATAGATTTTATATAACATCTGACAGATATTTATTCTACAGTAGAGTCATGACGATTAAAGAGTCAGTCGTATTTCAATCGTTATATACGTGTAGTTTTTGTCTGAGAAAAAAATATTACGTGCTAATTATTATATATATATAGAATTACGTGCTAATTATTATATATTATATAGAATATCTTTCAATTCGCCATATTTATGTTACAGTTCTGATAACTTACGATTTATTGATGTTGTATATTTAAATTTGGCGCCTTCTGTATTTATATATTCTGTATGCTAAAACGTCACAAGCGTCACTTAATCTGTGAGCGACTTACACATCTCTTTGTTAAAGGTAATTAAATGAAAAAAAAAACTCTTAACCAAATAGTAACTTTTAATCTAATGTGAAATATATCAATGTACTGTAACAAGCTGTAGTTACATTATTTTATTGCTGAAACACAACAATTAATCAATCCTTGTCGAAATATATTAAATCTGAATTAAGATATGCTAATATATTGTAATACTCTTGGTTTTAACAAGTATTTGTTTATAAAATAAAAGATCGAGCTCAGTACTTTAATAATATTGAGTTGAATTATTATAATCAACTTAAGTATTTATTAATTAATTGGATGTTTTATTATTTATTTTATTTCGAAGCTGCTAAATGACACTTCTATTCAGCGTGAATTATCAAATTCAACTGTCACTACATTTGAATCTGACATTTCTAAAATTAGACGTATTACGTCCAGTGTGTTTTTTCTTCAATCAATAAAAAAAAAGGTAGATTCTGATAATTCTAAAGCTACTGAGTTAATAAAAAAAAAAAGTTGGCTATCTGTAACTAACTATAGGTATGTAGAATAATCAGGAACGCAGCACAATCAGACATTGTGAAAATTGTTTGGGAGTGAATTTGTCACAACATACATACATACATACACTCACGCCTTTTTCCACGGGGATAGGCAGAGATTACGTCCTTCCACTTGCTACGGTCCTTACATATCTCTTTCGCTTCATCTACTTTCATAACATTCCTCATACATGCTCGACGATTGCGGGTACTTCTGACCTGGCCTATTATTTATTTATTTGTTATTTTTGTCACAACGATATTCTTAAATGAGTACTTGTAAAAAAAACGTATGATAAACAAATTTCTTAAAACTGATAATAGTTAAAAGAAAAAAGTTACTATGCTTCTAACTTGTCTTTTTTGATTACCATAAACATGTGAAATATTTTGTGCTGATCGTACTCGCTTTTATATATCATTCAACATAGGCCTTTATAAGGCCCATTTTGAATAACCTTGATTATTACAATATCGCTTGTTATCACAGTTATATGGCGTGCTCGGGAAAATAGATCAAAGACAAAGAGGCCATTTAAGCGAATTGAATGAAAATGGGCGTAGAGTGCACCAACTGGTTATAATCTATCTGCACAATGGAAAATATTCCTAGTTAGATGCACAAATACTATTGTTATTGCAGATCAAAACGATTATAGACTATCGTAAATGTTTTGATTTTGGTGTTATTAGAACCGGGCTATGTGGAAAGACTCCGGTTACCTCAATTCTCAACGTCTCCTAATTAGGTTAGTATGTAATTTATGATAATTCTATATTTTTTATAAATTAAAAAATCCGAAATTAATTTTTCATATATATAGAATAATAATATGAGGTCCAAGTTACTGGTGGTTAGAACTGTCGAGAGAGGAATCTCCGGACAATAAGGTGCCGTATCGAGAATCGCCGCTTTCTCTATCCGGCCCTTAATCCATCCGTCAAGCGAGATCCTTTTAAAATGTTGATCGAGATGCTTCGCTAATAAATCATTTGCAGACACAACTATCGGAATACGGATCGTCGGATCAACATTCCACATGACAGTTACTTCGTCAGCCAAGTCAATACTTGCTGGTTGATACTTGATGTCCTTCTCAGCTTTCACGAGATTCTTGTTATAAGAAATCATGATGTCAAGGAACACTGCTAAGCGTTAAAATTAACCGACCACAATATACGGCTTATTGGAAACAATAGTCATGACCGTGATGATAAAGAGTTTGGCAAGATGAGAACAACCAGAAATAATATGCCTGTGTGACTCCAGGACCATCACTTTCCTAAAACAAGCCACCAAAACGTAGCCACTTCACCGACGTTGAAAGGTCTAGTTCAGAACCATTTTAACCCCATTCCGTACTTCTTTGCGATCTTTGACATTAAGTATCTATGGTTTTCTTCTTGATTGCCATAGAGAAACAAGTAAGACCCTTGTCACTTGCCACAACATCACGATGCATCCCTCACTAAGTTCCTAAGGCTGCACTTTTCACAGTTGTGGAGATTTTTGTTATCTCCGTGGAATGTACAGTCTCATAACAGATCTTTATAGAATGTACATTCTCATAATAGACGAGCCAGGGTAAAACATACGATATGTTGTGAGCAGTTGACCAACTCTTCTATCCAAAGCATCTAGCTCAGTCCGATCGATTTCAGTATGCCAAAGGAATATATGAATAAGGCATTGAAAGCCGTTGGAAGCGCGCACCTTATTGCCACCAGACAAAAGACTTACATATCTTCGTTAGACGACAAAGGAAGCGCCTTTTCACTGACTCCTTTTCATCCTTCATTGATATTCCGACAACTTGTATGTGTCGATTTGAGTGTCACTGTCGGAAAAAAACACATTCGGTGAATGTACAAAATTTTCCCACTGCACATGCAAGACCGCATACCTATCTACGCCAATCTTCTACCTTATAACGTTGCTAAAATCGGTGGCATTTTCTGTAACTCTATCAGATATATTTCGATACAAAAATCTTGAGGTCATCTATTTAAAGCAGATAATAAATGACTTCACCTTGTCTACGCAGCCGGCAGCCTAAATCCAAATCCTTCAATAAAGTAGTGAGAGGTTTTAGTGCCAGGCAAAACCACAAGAGGCTCAAACTGTCACCCTTGGAAAATGCCTCTGCGTATATAAATCAAGCGAACAAGACTGTTGCCGTCACATGATTGACTGAGCTATGATCCACTGCCTCATACAGAAAGGATTTCAGCGCTGTATGAATTGTAGATTATGGCACAGCTTACAGTAAGTGAATCGTCGTAAACATAAATAACAAAAGGAACTTAGCCATAATTTAATGGTGTATTGTAGTAGCCTTATCAAAATTTTTCAACACGATTACCGGAATATTGTGCGTTACTATATTCACCTAAATAAATAATTTAATAATACCCTCCTTAACAAACGAACAATGCGGAATGGTGACAATGATTAATAAATGTTTATATATCAAGACGTCATCACATCACTCTATTACATTCAGGTGCAGATTGAGGTAACTTAAAGTTATAATTAAGTAATGAACTACCTAGACTTTATCCACATAAATTGAAGAACAAGGTTTATCAAGTCCTGTTTATGGAACAAAATTGACATTTGATATGGATCTAGTTAAATCACAATCCAGTCAAGGGACTGAATTTCGCATATTTATTGAAGAAATTCGAATTCGAAACTTGACATGTGGTTACAATGCAGTACGTGTCGAAATACGCCAATTTTAAGACGAAACGAAACGTTCAATGTGCTAGCTTCATTTTACATGTTAGTACCATGAGACAATAAACAGTGAGTATTGCCTGTTATTCAATGAATTGAACACTGAGACATTACTGAATAACCGACGCTTAGTCCACGCGAAGAAATCAATCTCATTGTCATGCCATCCGGTCTTTTCCGGTCCACATTTAATACAGCCGTTTTATGTTACAACATTTCATCATATAGTGCCCATCTCTCTCTATAAAATCGTCTGTCGGTGTTGTACAGCGGTAACCGATTACTTGAAGAGAGAGGATGGAGAGATGAAAAGTTGGTGGGATAATTATTCTCATATATATCCACTTCCTCTTGAGAGCAAATCAACATTGGGGCGTAAACATAAATTACTATCAAATGGACAAATACCGTTGATGTCTGAGTACTAGATATGCTATCCTATTGGACACACTAACCCTCGCCATGGAGGCTCGACAGAGGGAGTTCATGCTACACACTGGAGCCTAAATGATCCCGCACAGTGCGGTTCCAAAGGAATTTCTCCCGCGTACACTTCGTTTGTGGAATGAGCTCCCTGCCGAGGTTTTCCCGCAGGGCTACAGTATGGGGTCTTCAAAAGGGGAGTAAATAGTTTTTTGAAGGGTCGGCAACGCGCAAGTGACACCCCTGGTGTTGCAAGTGTCCATAGGCTACGGTAACCGCTCACCATCAGGCGTGCCGTAGGCCTGTTTGCCACCATCGTGGTATAAAAAAAATGTATTATTAACGTTATTCACGAGATACTTTTGGACAATGAACCAACATAGGGACAACGAAAAATAGAATAGGTTTCTTAAGTTCAGGTTCAATCGTAATGTAACCTAACCCTCGCTTCGGATTCAGATAGTCCCACGATGATTCAGCGAATTCTGCTTCGTTCTCTATTGAGTTCGAGCAGCTTCTCCTCCATCCATTGGTTTTGTATGTTTATTATAGAACGCCAGAATGAGGGTAGTTCGAAGGTAGATAACCAGAGTATATCCATGGTATCGGCATTGTGTCTAAAGTCTGTCGCCATGGCCAACGGTATAGCCACGCTGATCTTATTTGAATAATTTTAAGGGGGCTTTTATTTGAGTCAGGTAAATAATTCGCAAACCCTCTCATTACTGTGCTATGGCGGTATATAATTTACATATTAAATAAAGCTGAGGACCTCGTCTAAGACTTGAATAAATTGACAAATGAAAACACTAAACTATCACACAAGACATGCTAGCTAGCTGTAGACGCAATGGTGCTTAATAGCTACCTACATACTATAAATATGACGCTTCTATCTATCTATTATATATAAAGCTCGATTACCACTGACTGACTGACTGACTGACTGATCAGGGGTGATTTTGAGGTGTTTAGAGGGTGTTTTGAGTGTTTTGATTGTTAGGGTGGAATTTTTTAGATTTTTTAGTTCACAGAATGGGATAAAGGATTTTTGCCAAACCAACATGGCGGCCCGCGCGAAATGTCAACTTTTCCAAATCGCCTCCGTTTTTAATGGCGTTTGGTGGGGTGCTTCCTCGCTGTGACGGGGATGCGGCGCCGCTGTCAAACTGCGAAAAAACAAAATGGCGCCGCCGCCATCTTGAACTGAAAAACCCGTTTTCGACCCGTGTTTGCGACCGTCGACCGGCGCGGCGTTTGTTTTTTTCCGGGATTTTCTTTTTTGCTTTGGTCGGGACTGTCCTCGACTTTCGGGAAATTTGCGGCGCGCTGCAATAGACAATATGGCGGCGGCGCCGGCGGCCATCTTGGATCGCCAATTTTGACGCGATTTTCGGACCGGATTTTCGCCAAGATGGCGGCCTCCGACCGGGGTGAAATGTTCAGGGCGGGGGTGGAGCTCGGCCAGCAGTGTTGCCAGGTGGGAGAAAATTTCTACCGTTTTTGGTAGTTTTTCCTCTAGGGGCCCCGAAAGGCGAAAATCGAAATAACGACTTTTGGATTTTTTCCATACCATTAACCTATGGGCCGGCGGGGCCTCTATGACTTTCTGGTATTTTTATTTTTCTACACTGGCAACACTGGCCTCCACAGAGGTTGGAAACTTTTCGCAGACCGACTTTGACCCGAATTGATCTCCCAGATCGGGGTGAGCTGTACAAGCGGGACAAACGTCATCCCACCCCGTATACGGTGCAGATATTGGGAAAAATCCGAAACTCGGATATTTCAAGATGGCGGCGCCGCCGGCGGCCATTTTGTAAAAAGTTGCAATTTCGAAAAAATTAAATCGCGGTTTTCGCGGGGTTGCCGGCGTTTTTCGACTGACAACCCTGGGTGACCTTTTGTAGAGCTCGGTAAGGAGAATTGATCGGTGGGGTAATTTACCCCGATTTAGGGGTAATTTCCCAGATTTTGGGGAGAACGTAAATCGCGTGATTTTCGATTTTTTTTCAAATGGCCGGCTCGATCGGGCGTCGCTGATCATTTTTACCACCATTTTGGGCCAGATATATGGCAACACTGGGCGCTGTGGCAGATCGTCGGTTTCGGCGACACTTTGTGAATTTTTTGACGCGAAGCGATGACAGGTTGCGCGCCCGCAGTTACCGCCAATCGGTGAGCGGTTTAGTCTACTACACTGGAAAAAATTGACATTTGACATTTCAAGATGGCGCCGGCGCTGTAGCGGCCCTTTGTAATAATTAATATCCCCTTTTTGTTATATTTCTTGCGGGTTTCAATCCGGTACGGTGATATGGGTATCGAATGAAATGATTTTTTCAGCGCTATCGAAACTAAATGGTGGCAACGTTAAAAAACCAATATGGCCGCCGGTCCAAAAAGGCCAAGTATCATTTATATTGTAATCCCTACAATATGGGTATCAAATGAAAGGGTTTTGCAAGTCTAATACAGCCACGTTAGAGACGTTGATGAAAATTCAAAATGGCCGCCGTTCTCAAAATGGCGGACCGCTTTTGTTTTCCAACCCATGCTTCATGGGTATCAAATGAAAGGTATTGAAGAGTAGAACACTACGCTATAAGTGACGTTTCGAAAATTTCAATATGGCCGCCGATCCATCATGGCGGACTGACATTTTTTTGCGCTTTTCACTATATGGGTATCAAATGAAAGGATTTTAAGAGTAGAACTTAACCAAATGTGATTTATAGTAAAATGACAACTTTTTTTTTTTTACTTACCTCAAAATTTTTTTGTACCGCTTGCAACGGTACAAGATTTTATTTGAAAAACGCATTGTGAGCAACGCCACGCGAGGCGCGTGCACCTCGCGCACTCACGCGACCACCAGCGCCGTGAGTTTTTCAGTGTGTTTACAACTGCACGCGGTTTTTCAATTTGTTTTGACTTAAATGGATATAGATTTTCACCAATTTTTGCCCGATGGCCAAATTTTCTTTTCAAAATGCTGGGATAGACCACACCACCGCGAGGTGCGCGCACCTCGCGGCACTCACGCAACTACAAGAGCTTCTTAGTGTATTTTAAAGTGCACACGCTTTTTCAGTTTGTTTTTGACTTAAATGGAGACAATTTTTTCACCAATTTTCGACAGACCGCCAATTTTTATTTTACAGCAGTGGGACAGACCACACCACCGCGAGGTGCGCGCACCTCGCGGCACTTCATGCGACCACACTTACCGTTAACTTTTTAGTGTGCTTACAACCGCACGCAGTTTTTCAGTTTCATATGACATACATGGATACAATTTTAAACCAATTTTCTACCGACCGCCAATTTTTTTTAACAGAAGTGGATAGACCACACCACCGCGAGGTGCGCGCACCTTGCGGCACTCACGCGACCGCACTTGCAGTGAGCTTCTTAGTGTGTTTACATCTGCACAGAGTTTTTTAGTTTTTGCGACATAACTGGATACAATTTTTGACTTTTATTATTGACCAACGGCAATTTTTTTTTGAAAGTGTGGCAGACCACAGCACCGCGAGGTGCGTGCACCTCGCGGCACTCACGCGACTACAATCGACGTGAGCTTCTTAGTGTATTTTAAACTGCCCACGCTTTTTCAGTTTGTTTTGACTTAAATGGAGACAATTTTACACAATTTTTCGACCGACCGGCAATTTTTATTTTTCAGTAGTGGGATAGATCACACCACCGCGAGGTGCGCGCACCTCGCGGCACTCACGCGACCAGACTCACCGTGAGCTTCTTAGTGTTCTTGCAACCGTACACAGTTTTGTAGTTTTTTTTTACACAAATGGACACAATTTTTACCAATTTTCGACCGACCGCCAATTTTTTCAACAGAAGTGGGATAGACCACTCCTCCGCGGGGTGCTTGCACCCCGCGGCAAGCAAGCGACGTCTACGTATTTTTTCAGTGCTATCGAAACCTATTAGTGGCAACGTAAAAAACCAATATGGCCGCCGGTCCAAAACGGCCAAGTATTATTTTGTACTGTAATCCTACAATATGGGTATCAAATAAAAGGGTTTTGCAAGTCTAATACAGCCGCGTTAGAGACAATGAAAAAAATTCAACATGGCCGCCGCTCTCAAAATGGCGGACCGCTTTTGTTTTCCAACCCATGCTTCATGGGTATCAAATGAAAGGCCTTGACGAGTAGAACGCGACGACGTAATTGACTTTTCTAAAATTTCAATATGGCCGCTGATCCAACATGGCGACTGACATTTTTTTGCGATTTTCACTATATGGGCATCAAATCCTCGCGGCACTCAGGTGACCACCAGCGCCTTAAGCTTCTTAGTGTATTTTCAACTGCACAAGGTATTTCAGTTTGTTTTGACTTAAATGGAGACATATTTTCACCAATTTCGGACCGACGGCCAAGTTTTTTTTCAGTAGTGGGATAGACCACACCACCGCAAGGTACGCGCACCTCGCGGCACTCACGCGACCACACTTGCAGTGAGCTTCTGAGTGTGTTTACATCTGCACAGAGTTTTTTAGTTTTTTGCGACATAAATCGAGACAATTTTTTACTTTTTATCATTGACCGACGGCCAATTTGTTTTCAATGTGGGGCAGACCACATCACCGCGAGTTGCGTGTACCTCGCGGCACTCACGCGACCAGACTCACCGTGAGCTTCTTAGTGTTTTTGCAACCGTACACGGTTTTGTACTTTATTTGATTTTTGTGACAAAAAAGACGACATTTTCACACCAATTTTGACAGACTACCCTTTCTTTCAAAAAACAGTCAGGATGGACCACCCAAGATGGCGGCGGCGCTGGCGGCCATTTTGTAATGGTTAATATCCTCTTTTTGCTTTATTCTCGCGGATTTCAATCCCGATACGGTGATATGGGTATCGAATGAAATGATTTTTTTAGCACTATCGAAGCCAATTGATGGCAACGTGAAAAAACCAATATGGCCGCCGGTCCAAAAACGCCAAGTATCATTTGTACTGTAATCCCAACAATATGGGTATCAAATGAAAGGGTTTTGCAAGTCTAATACAGCCACGTTAGAGACGTTGATGAAAATTCAAAATGGCCGCCGTTCTCAAAATGGCGGACCGCTTTTGTTTTCCAACCCGTGCTTCATGGGTATCAAATGAAAGGGTTTTGAGTGTCTAATACAGCCACGTTAGAGACATTGAAAAAAATTCAAAATGGCCGCCGCTCTCAAAATGGCGACTGAAATTTTTTGCGATTTTCGCTATATGGGTATCAAATGAAAGGATTTTAAGAGTAGAACGGACCCAAATGTGCGGTATAGTAAAATGACAATTTCTTTTTTTTTTTTTTCTTACCTAGACATACTTTTGTGCCGCTTTTCAACTGTACAAGATTTTATTTGAAAAACGCATTGTGAGCAACGCCACTCACGCGACCACCAGCGCCACGAGTTTTTCAGTGTGTTTACAACTGCACGCGGTTTTTCAGTTTGTTTCGACTTAAATGAAAACAATTTTTCACCAATTTTCGACCGACCGTTAATTTTTTTTTTCAGTAGTGGGATAGACCACTCCACCGCGAGGTGCGCGCACCTCGCGGCACTCACGCGACTACAATCGGGACGTGAGCTTCTTAGTGTATTTTAACCTGCACGCGGTTTTTCAGTTCGTTTTGACTTAAATTGAGACAATTTTTCACCAATTTTCGACCGACCGTAATTTTTTTTTTTCAGTAGCGGGATAGACCACACCACCGCTAGGTGCGCGCACCTCGCGGCACTTAAGCGACCAGACTCACCGTGAGCTTCTTAGTGTTTTTGCAACCGTACACGGTTTTGAAGTTTCTTTTGACACAAATGGAAACAATTTTTACCAGTTTTCGACCGACCGCCAATTATTTTATTCAGTAGTGGGTTAGTCCACACCACCGCGAGGTGCGCGCACCTCGCGGCACTCACGCGACTACAATCGACGCGAGCTTCTTAGTGTATTTTAAACTGCACACGCTTTTTCAGTTTGTTTTGACTTAAATGGAGACAATTTTTCACCAATTTTCGGCCGACCGCCAATTTTTTTTTTTCATTAGTGGGATAGACCACACCACCGCGAGGTGCGCGCACCCTCGCGCCACTCAACGAACAGATCACCGTGAGCTTCTTAGTGTTTTTGCAACCGTTCACGGTTTTGTAGTTTCTTTTGACACAAATAGAGACATATTTTTCACCAATTTTCGGCCGACCGCCAATTTTTTTTTTTCATTAGTGGGATAGACCACACCACCGCGAGGTGCGCGCACCTCGCGGCACACACGCGACCACAAACGCCATGAGTTCCTTAGTGTATTTTCAAACGTAGACAATTTTGTATACAAGTTACTTCTTTTGACAAAAACGAAGACTTTTTTCACCAATTTTCGACAGACCACAATTTCTGTCATAGCCAGCTGGGATGGACCACCCCACCGCGGGGTGCTTGCACCCCGCGGCACTCACGCGACTACAATCGGGACGTGAGCTTCTTAGTGTATTTTAAACTGCACACGCTTTTTCAGTTTGTTTTGACTTAAATGGAGACAATTTTTCACCAATTTTCGACCGACCGCCAATTTTTTTTTTCATTAGCGGGATAAACCACACCACCGCGAGTTGCGTGCACCCTCGCGGCACTCACGCGACCAGACTCACCGTGAGCTTCTTCGTGTATTTAGGACCGTACACGGTTTTGTAGTTTCTTTTGACACAAATGGAGACAATTTTTCACCAATTTTCGACCGACCGCCAATTTTTTTTTTCAGTAGTGGGATAGACCACACCACCGCGAGGTGCGCGCACCTCGCGGCACTCACGCGACTACAATCGACGTGAGCTTCTTAGTGTATTTTAAACTGCACACGCTTTTTCAGTTTGTTTTTTGACTTAAATGGAGACACTTTTTACCAATTTTCGACCGACCGCCAATTTTTTTTCAGTAGTGGGATAGACCACACCACCGCGAGGTGCGCGCACCTCGCGGCACTCAGGCGACCACGCTCACCGTGACTTCCTAAGTGTATTTTCAAACGTAGACAATTTTGTATACAAGTTACTTCTTTTTGACAAAAAAGAAGACTTTTTTCACCAATTTTCGACAGACCACAATTTTTGTCAAACACAGCCGGGACGGACCACCCCACCGCGGGGTGCTTGCACCCCGCGGCAAGCAAAAGCGACGTCTAGTTATATATATAAAAACTACAGATTATATATATTTATGGTCTGTTTAAATTGATTATTTATTAAATAACTAAGCTATTGTCAAACATGTACCTTATGAATTAACTCTTCTGTTAACCTTGTTTGCATTGACAGTATGGCTTCAATTTCGTAGATTGTTTCATTGTTTAGTTTACTTGAAAATATTCATATTTTTAGAATACCACTTTATACATTTTTAACGTTTAGGTAAATAATAAGCATCTTGTACACAATTATTTGAGTCAATATGTCGACTGTTGGACTTAGCGCTCCCCCAAGGATCTCTAGTTCAATCCTTCCTTGCAGCGCGCTTCCAGCAAAATGACGAGCATAATTCTCGTAAAACTGGTGGGCGGCAATCAAAGAGATAAGGTCTTTAAGTAGCTGCGGTCCTCCACAATGGAGACGATCTGATTAAGGTATCGTTAGCTACTGGATGCATGTATGTGTGGTAAAAATATATATCATTAGCACTAATTGAGAAATGATTATAATCTATCTACTTTTTTTCCAATATTAGCTATAAAATAAGCAGGAGACAATTCTTAATATTTGTCGCTAAGGTTCATCTCACGTATTTCTGCCAGTAATTTTCATCTATTATAACGCAATATACATGACCATAATTATAACAGTACTGCTCATGTGCGACAACAATCCTCTACGGACTTACTGAGCTATCTAGAGGTACCAAACTACTTATGGAATACTCAAGACTACAGTAGTCTGGGTGCCTCTATTTATATATTTACACTTCAAAGCACCAATGGATGCTGGATGCTTATTTCAAGGGTAACATAACGACCTGATAAATTACTCGGTTCTGCGATTTTACTTATAAGCTTTTCATTATAAGCTTGTACTTGGCAATGTTGGTGTTCTTGGTTCAAAAGGTTCTTGTATTAATCAACAATTTCTTGTTAATGTTGTACATAAGTGTCCGAGGTAGGTATTATTAATTTATTTGTGATCTTCTATATGAAGGGAGTAAATGAGTGATTTAGGAGTTGGATAACAAATACCAACACCAGCAACATTGCATTTTTTTAACAACAAACTAAGCCTGTTCATGAAGTATATTAAAAAAAATATAACATAATTTTAAACAATAACAACAAGTTATTCTATTTAACATTTCATTTTACATTTAGCTATGCATTTCACTGTATTGACAGCATAGCATTAAAAATTCTAAATAAATTACCATATTAGTTAGATATTGTATTGTATACACATGAATAAACAACGAAACATGGGCATATATCGCCGAAATTTTAATAAATTCTACTAAGTTATAATTTAATATTTATAAATGTCTTGCCTGTATTGGCCGCTTCCTCGGCTGACTTTTGCGCGCCGGTGACCAGTTCCCCGGTCTTCTTGACCTGGTCTTCCACCACGTGCGCTGCTTCCTGTGCCTTCTCCGCAGCTACCTGCTCAACATCCTTTTTCTTGCGCTCGAATAGAGACGCGGTTTTCTCTCCAATGCTACGGAACGCTCCTGCAATAATACAGGATCAAATTTGATTTTTTCTGTTCGATGTAAATTAGGCTATAAGATGTCTGCCATTTTTACATATGATATTAAAACTCTTAGCTTTCACTTCCTGTGATGGTAAGACCCGAAAGTCTTTCTTCTGGCCTCCTCATTGGCTATCTCATTTCTAATTGACAAAAAACAACAGTGCTATGATCAATGTCATGACGAATTTAAGTAGGAGAATAAGATATTCGTAAGCGAAATATAGGAAGATCATTGCACCCAAGGTAGGCAGTGACTTGACTAAGTTTCTGACATTGGCAAAGTCTCATGTGGAAAAGTTACGGAAAATCGTTTCAACAAGGCTAATATCACCTCTTATTGAACACCTATACCTATAGTTCCTAATTTTGACTAAACTTTGCACTTGTTTCTGACTTTAATAGCTCTCTAGGCGGAAAGTGATTGCCCGCTCAGGTGAACAATACAACCTCTTTTTATCGGCTTTATTATTATCTCTAAAAATATCTTCTTAAAAAACGAATTGTCAAGACACAGTTATAATATTATTTACTGTATTTCTATAACCTAAATACTCCGGAGCTGATACACAGCCTGCTTTCAGTAAAGATACTAGAATATATTAAAGTTATCTCGTTTAATAAGGTAACATGTTAGCAAATATTTCCTTTTGTTATGTCAGTTATAAATAACAAAGTAGAATTTTATCGAATTATCGGCACTCACTTCAACATCTGTGAAACACATGCGAAACATGATTTAATTATGATATGGTATTTCGCCCAGCTGAAGCTTAATGCCATCAACGCACACAGGTCATCTCATATTAAAATAAATGGTACTCGGTGAACAATCCCATTCCATTAAGGGCAACATCATCTTACGAAATAGTATGGCGTAATCATAATCCGACACCGCACTTAAATTAATTCCTAAATAACAAATAAACATCAAAATTTTATTTCCCTATCAGGTTTTCAAAGGAAACATATTAATATTCAGAAAATCAGTTTGGTATTGAACCACCATACCCTTACTACTTATAAAGCACGAGACAGACGGCGAATTCTATCCACACGTTATAGAAGTGGAACGGAGCACGAAGCGTTTTATATCCACTGTTAATTGCGAACTGAGAAGCTATAATATTTTTGACTTTGGCATTGATTCCACGCTTCATTCCACTGAATTTAACGTCAGACAAGACGAGCTCCAGTGCCTAGTCATTAGTTGGAGAAGCAATGGACATCTTTTTTCAAAATATAACTATAACTGATAAAGCGATTACCGTGGATATCCCACGGTAATCGCTTTATACACGTCATCTTATTATGATTACCAAGTGTATTTCGACGACAGATCATAGTAATACAATGCTCTGTTATTTAGGTTTTGGGGCCTTGCTCTTGATATAGATATTCTATTTTGTGGTCATGTTTACCTCAGGATAAGCTAGCGCCAACCCCAGGACGAACTGCTACTACTTTAATTACACCAATGGTAAAAAAAATATTCCTAAGACTTAAGTTAGCATGTTCTATCACATTGAATACACAATATAGTTGGATCACCTTTGTAACGGTAGTGTATGTACATTTTTTTTTATCCATAACTGTAGGTCCTGACGTTTTTTCGTCTATGCATTATAAGTAGGACATATTAGATTGCATAAACTTTTATGCAATCTAATATGTAAGTAGTAGTAGGGTCATAAAACAATAGCCTGCGAACCAAATAACTAACCATATAAAATTTTACGAAGTGTGTACATTGTTTACGACTACATAATTTCTATTTATATAGATCTGAAGTCAACATATGAGGCAAACAGATGATGTAACTTATTATGGCTAGTAAAGTTTTTATTTAGTATCCTACGAATCCACGTCAACTTTAGTGTTAATTTAATGACATACAAAAATTCGCGCTATTTAATTTATTAATTCGCATTTGTCAAAGATATTTTTATCACTGTGTTAAGGATGTGGCTGCCAAAATTCGACATATCTCGGAGTTTCAGTGTTCAGAAATTAAGAAATCCACAGAAGAACCAGGGTCACCGACTTAGCCAGAAGAATTTTAGAACTTTAAGTGACGGTAGATAGGACATATTGTTGGCTGGACTGACGGAGAATTTAAAATCTAAATTGAGGGAGAAAACGTCATCTATGCGATTCGAGTATTGTATGAATGTTGTAATAATAATGAATGTATATGGTATGAATCATTCATACCACACTGTCTAAGATTATTTAATGTGAATAACTCTTTTCTCGTTCTAAACGATTTTTGTTACGTTTCAGTAGGAACTGAATCTTATCTCGCCTGGTGGTAAACACAAATGAAGTTTTAGATGAATCATGCATATTCACTAGAAACTTATTTACTCGCGACTTGAAAAGATAGTAAAGATATCGACAGATATCTACAATGATAGACAGCAGCAATCTTCTTGACTTCCAGACTTCCATAACGTAAGCATGAATCTTAGCAGTCTTCCACGTGTTGCAGTGTAAAAGGGGGATGATGAATAATTCTTGAGAATATTCACCAAAATAAGTTCTTTAAAGAATCGATAAATAGGCAACTCTACAACAATGTTTAAAACTAAACGTTGAACTCCTATCCTGACCCAGCAATCACAATCAGCGTCAAATATCAAGTAACCTAGAAAGGAGCAGAAATTTTATTCGCCTCGATACTGCGACCGAAGTTTAGTTTTGATTCCAGTAAGTTATAATTTAAAAACCTTTTTAGTGAATTGTGAAGATTTCATCGCTAATTAAGAAAAATTATGGCGTTTATTAGCTCTAAAGCACAAAATATTTGTTGATTGTAAATAAAATGATTGAAAGAAAATGTTGGATTGTAAACAAGAGAATAAAAGAGTATTAAGTTTCAAATGCGATTCAGAAATAACGGGGCGGTGATACGCAATTAATATTATACAGTTTAGGGTGGCATCAGGATGTCACCTTATTGTGTAATACAAAACGCGTGTCATAAATGACTTCCTCCATGAAAGATTACTGGATGATGGAGCGGGAAAGAAGTAATCCGTCCATCAGATGCAACATACTCGCGCGAAGATGTGCAAAGTACACTCATGAAGTAAACATCACACTGTTCCAAGATTATTGCATGAGCCTGTACAGAACTTTACACAATAGCTATGGACTGACTATTAAGAGTCCAATATAATTACGAATTTCGCATTCCAAGAAATCCAGATTGCAGCGTATCGAGAATGTTTTCTGATGCGCAGATTCCCGAGTTCTTCGGGGAAATACGGAGTTCGAATAATGCTATATAGCGGTGCCTGTCCGAAGATCTACCAAGTCTATAACAGTATATATAACAATATACAGGTTTTGAACGTACACTCATCAAAGCGACAACTAAAATTAAAAAAATCCTATATTTATTTTTATAATTTTACTTTTTTTAGTTTTATGTTTTATTTATATTAATTTATTTTGTACTTATATAGTACGAGTATTTATGAATTATGTTGCCTTAATATGACATATATGATTCCCACGACATTTGGTCGTAAGTTTGAAATATTAACAGATTTTAAACAATAACTTTATGATACGACCAGCTAACATAACATTTTCAATCAATAAGTCATTATCAATATCATACGAGCTCGAAATGAGTTATTGTGCGCTTGTCGCAGAGGCGACCTCCCCAAGGTTCATATATTGATTCCTTAATCTGATGGTCAAGGCGATAAAAATTATTAATAAATAATGGTCAATCGATATTCTAAGCACTGTTATTTAGCATAGTAGTCGTTATTTAACATTATACGTAGTACTGTACGTAAGTAATTTCAAATTTCCATTAAGGGCATCATGACCATGACCAAGGGCAGTGCATGTGGTGCACAGGAGCGCACAAACTGCCCCCAAAACATTTCATTAGTGGACACTATATCGTATTAACAGGATACTTCAAGGTGACAAATCAAAAATTACCATTTATAAAGATGCTCAATTCGCGCATATACAAAAAAAAAATACATCGCACGCACTATAGTCGAACTCGCCTGTAGAGAAAACAACAGTCCAAACAAAAAACACCTACGAATAGATGCCAAAATGAACGTTTCGTAGCCCCTTTATTCCTTCAAAACTTAATCGATTTCAATATGTACTTTCTTCAATAAGAAATGAAGAAAATCTTTCGTTGTGTCCCTATATTTTGCTTTAATTAAATGATCACGTGAAATTTATTTGCTGAATGTCTGAACATACCTAAAAATCTGGCTATTTTTACAGATTTTGAACATTTATTTTTAATGCACTTAAACCCAACTAACTCTTGTTACTCTTTCACGTAAAAACTAGTGAATGGATTTTAATGAAATTTATTTCAACTACACAATAATATAGCTTATACATTATTATAACACATATTCTACAATTTAAAGATATTGTGTGAATTGTCCAAAATATGACGATAAGTGGTCTGCGCAGACGATGTCCTGGGCACCAGCTAGTAATTTATATAAAAGGTTTTTTTTATAGGATATGGCAGCAAACGAGCAAACGGATCACCTGATGGTAAGCGATAACCGTTGCCCATGGACACCTGCAACACCAGAGGAATCACAGATGCGTTGCCGGCCTTTTAAAAGGTAATAAGGGTTCCTCCGGTGCCTCAGCTCACTTAGCGAAACACAGCGCAAACGCTATTTAACGCCGGTTTTCTGTGAGGCCATGGTATCATCGTGGTAAGGTAAAATTATAGACGCCATAGATTATTAGGTAACAAAATTGCTCTAGTGTGATTTTTCATAGAGCAAACGGGAATATATTTGTATAGATAATATGCCGCGCGATTTCTAAATAATACTTAAGAGTATAGTAAAGGTCGCGTGGTATTGGTTTGAACAATACCTGCATGTACTAGTACCGGTACTGGATATTTCTCAATTACAAACATTTAACGTTCACATATCATTTTGATTTTAAAAGATTCCACTGCTCTAAGACTAGTTTAGA
>JAYEAL010000275.1:0-22704 GCA_036419045.1 Scirpophaga incertulas
AATTGGGACCGATCTGGTTCACGTCGCCCTCTGTGCTGGCTGTTATAGACGCTCGTCCTTATTCGTCTTTAAATATTCCTTCTCCGTGTTCGTTTTCTTGTTTATGCGTGATACGCGAATACAAACACAGCTACTGGGAGGACTACTTTTATAGGAAACAACACAACGCCAACCGAACATCCACTCACAACAGAAATGTGGTGAGGAAGTGGACTGCATTCTCTTGGCGAATATTATGATGAGGCTCTCGTGCAAATGTCAAGCTGTACTATCACATTTTTATATGTTTTTATTTATGTATAAGATTAAGAACTAATTTGTTGAATTGTATTTTGAGTAAATACATATAATAGTTCATACAATATGAGCCCATTTTGTGAGATATAAAATACTAATAAAAGCACTGTTTTCTAAAATTTTTAAAGTATTGGGGTACGCAGTACTCTAGTAAAGCCTCTAACGTCAATATCTATATAACGTAGTAAATATATTTTCCATGTCCATACAGGTAGTCATTTGCACGTTAGATACGTGACAAGAAGAACTAAAATTTGAAAGAACTGAATAAAAACTGGTCTGTGCTATCGCTGCACTATTTTAGTACAAGTTGTAAGTTCGGCTGAAGGCCTTTGCAGCCATGGCCGAATGGCCGGTAAAATAAATTATTAATTTTTTTAAGGCAGCATGGTTCCAGAACCTTAGCCTTAAAAACAAAAAAATATATATTTTAAGTATCAATTTATAGGTTAGTATTTTTATTATTTATGATTAGTTGGTTGTCAAAGAAAGATTGTTGTTCTTGCGAATAAGTGATTTATAATTACGTTTTTCATAAAGGCCTCACAGTAAATTTACGACGAAATGGACGGAGATCTCTATGACGAGTTTGGGAACTACATAGGGCCTGAATTAGAGTCTGATTCTGATGATGATCAGAGTGTTTATGGACAAGAAAACAGAGATGCTGATGAGGATGCCATGGAAGAAGATGAAGACGCCGATGTGGAGCCTGAGACGGCGCCTATGTCCGTTGTGCTGCATGAGGATAAACGGTAGTTATTAGTCTCTGGGATTTTTTGAGATGTAACCTTAAAATACCGGTAACGCGTCTTCTAGATTATAGTACCACACAGTTGGTTAACAAGTAGTTTGCGAACTTTATAATTAGTGGCTACAGTCGCATACGTTACATTCGAACATAGTTCTTGCAAAGTTTGGTACATGCATTAATACCTTGTATGTTATTGTATTATTGTAATCTCATAATTTTATTTTATTTTATTTTATTAATTTTCGGGAAGTTAACAGCTAGACAGAAGTAAATTTACATCAATATACAAATAAGGCCAATTATAAACTTCCACTGTTATGCAAAACAATAAAGAAGTGTTAGCTTAGGTGTAGATCTTGCCAAACATAGTTGTATATGTACACATAACTATGACTAATATATACAAGTACTTATATAACACACTACTTGTTAAAAAACGCATTACTTAATGTTCGCTTTAACTGTTTAATCGAAGTTGTAAACAAATCTATGCCGTGCAATGCAGCCTCCACATTGAAATTGTGACTCGCCCTCAGCAGGAATGCATTCCGCCTATAATTAGTGTATACTGCGGGAACATGAAGTGAACATGGCCTTCTAAATGGATCATGTGTCACTCTGAGACCTATTTTTTCGAGTAATTCCGGAGAGTCGACGGAACCATTTGCTATCTTTAATAAGAATGCTATGTCTGCTATTCGCCTCCGCACTTCCAGAGGGAGAATGTGAAATTTTAGGCAACGTTTAGAATAATTGGAAAAGTAAATATTAAATTTAAACTGTAAATATCTCAGAAAGCGCTCCTGAATACGCTCTATGCGTTTTATGTAAATATCATACATAGGATTCCAAATTTGTGAAGCATATTCCAGATGGCTTCTTACAAAGGCACAATAAAGAGTTTTTATAGTTTTCATAAGTTTGAGATCAGCAGACAAGCGAATAACGAAGCCAAGTGTACGCGAAGCCTTGTTTACCATGCTATCAATATGTTCTTCAAAAATCAACTTGCTATCAAAAATAACACCCAAATCACGAATAGATTTGACTCTTGAGATAATTGTATTTTTTATCTTATAAGTGAAAGTTATGGGCTGCGGTTTACGTGTAAAAGAACAAATATAACATTTAGATACATTTAAATCGAGTCTGTTAGCTAAACAATAATTATCAAAGCAAATTAAATCGGACTGAAGGTTTTGCGCATCTTCCCAAGAATTTATTGGACAAAGAATTTTCATGTCATCAGCGTATAATATAATTTTTGAGTATTTAAAACATTTAGAAATATTGTTCACAAATATGTTAAAAAGTAACGGACCCAACAAAGAACCTTGGGGTACACCTGACGGGATATAAAGTGTAGACGAAGTGTACCCATTTAGTACTACCGTTTGACATCTATTCCGGACATAAGATGTGAACCACCGGTACAAGTTACCTCTAATCCCTGAATTACATAAATGGCGTAAAAGTGTCGAGTGGTCAATACGGTCAAAACATTTACTATAGTCAGTGTATATAACGTCTACTTGGGAGGGTGTTGACATATGGTGAGATAAGTAGTCACTGCATACAATTAAATTTGACGTAGTAGATCTACCCTTAAAGTAACCATGTTGCTGTAAACTTAATGTCTGTTTTAAAGCTTCGTAAACTTGTTTATGAATAATTTTTTCCAAAATTTTAGAAAAAATACATAACTTCGAAATTGGTCTGTAGTTTTCCACTAGATCTTTGGGTCCCTTTTTATGCACAGGTGTGATATAGGCAGATTTCCAAATCTTCGGTACCATACCCTCGGCCATAGAACGCCTGAAGAGTAATGTTAGGGGTACAGATAACTTTTTGGCACACTTTACTATAAAAAGTGGTGTGATACTATCCGGACCAGCACTTTTGTTTAAATCTAAGGATTCTAACAACTTGCATATCTCGGTGCAATCGAACTCAATATCTGCTATATCTGCCACCATCTCGTTACTCGCATAACCAACTGATGAGTCGTCGCTACTTGTACAGTCTAGGAATGTAGAATGAAAATACTCGCTAAATAGATTACAGATCTCCTCCCCAGATTTCGAAGAGCGTGCCCCCAAACGAAGAACGGCAGGATATGAATTATTTTGATTTTTCATTTTGATATAATTCCAGAAAGCTTTAGGATTTTTAGCAATATTTTTTTCAATATCAGATATATATTTTTCGAAAAGAACATTTTCTAGTGTTTTGGCACGATCTCTTATAGTAATAAAAGATTGTAGATCATAGGAATTACCATAAGTTTTATATTTTTGGTGATATTTGTATTTTTCCCTAATCATTTTTATGAGTGTATTTTTGAACCATGGAGGGTATTTTTGAGAGGGTTTTATGATTTTAAAAGGGATGTGATTAGTTCTAAGGTGAAATAAATTATTATAAAAGAATGATACGGACTCTTCTAACGACCTGCATTTGAATTCATGCTCCCAATTAATTGTATCAAGTTCAGTTGATATTGAATTATAATCACCGTCATGATAAAAGTACTTGGTGTACGGAAGTGGCTTTAATTTATGCAATTTTACAAATTCGGCAGATACACAGAGCGCAGCGCGAGCATAATACATGGGCCTTTGTACTATCTTGTCTTATTAATATTCTGTAAATCTGCCTGTGCCATAGCCTGTCACCACAGTAGAGGTCATCTGCTGTGGTGACAGGCTATGCGATGACCTCACCTGAAACCACCTCTTCCTGAGGGTTTTGATATGTCTCACTTCAAAAACTGCTTAAAACAGCATTTTTACTCTCTTGGTTGGCATAATATTAAGCTATACGGCATATAGTATTCTGTTTAGATTTAAATATATAGTAAAAATTTCAATTTATTTGTATATTTGCATGCGATACTCTGATTCTTGGAAAATTTTCTTTAAATTGGCTTGAAATTAACTCTTTTTACTTTATTTATTTACAGATTTTTATTTATAGAATTAACTTTATTTACAGATATTATCCTCAAGCAGTAGAGGTTTATGGGCCTGAGGTGGAGACTGTGGTTCAGGAGGAAGACACACAAGCGCTGGACAAGCCACTGGTGGAGCCTGTGAAGCACAAAAAGTTTCAGGTCCAAGAACAACAGCTACCTGAAACCACCTATGACATGGAGTATCTTGCCGATATGCTTGACAACACCAACTTGATCAGAAATGTAACATTAATGGGTCACTTGCATAATGGTTAGTTTTTTCTTGCTCCAACAGCAAGATTAACATCATTATCATTTGCTGTATTGTTTCATATTTTTTTTTAGCCTAACAGCATACTTTCTCTTTCATTCATTTCGATTAACTGTCTTGTGTGCCAGCAACTTTATATTTATTTTTATACAATCCACATTCATACTCATTACAATATATCAGATTTGGAGAGTTCTTGAAATAGGCTTTTATTTCAGAATTAGTTCTGAAGTTGATAACTAGTGCTTGGAATAGGTAGTTTAATTTTATGTATTTGCAATTTTGTGACATCAATAGTATGGATATGCCTGGGAACTTACTATTTTCAGAGATTATAAAAAAATTATATTGAACTTTCTAAATAGTAATTCATCTTTTAGCTTATTGTTGTAATAATAAGTTGTAAACATAAAATATTACAATAAAAGTGTAAAGAAACGAATAGCAAATAAAAACAGAAAAGTCTCTCATAATATTTTATTAATACAAGCAGTTTTAATTGCAATAAGGTATGTTTTAATTGTGTATTTAGCGCATATTTATATATAGTTGGGATAGGAATTGTATTTTCACAATTTTTGGAATAATACATACAAATTGTAATTTTTTTGTTTTATATTTTATGTTTATCCATGTTACGTTTACATTGATTTTCTTTCTGCAAGTACATAAAATTAAACTATATATTCTGAGCACTATTGATAACCTATAAAATAAATAACTGGTTGAATATTTTTTTTTTTTTTTTTTTATTGTTTATCTGCAATCAGTGTATACTATAAGCGGATTTTTTGAAAGAAGTATATCAGGTAAAGTGTGCCTTCCAGTGAAGACATCTACTTCATAGGTTTTCTTAGCTGGTGTGTAGTTGGAGTATGTCTTTTCTCTTTAATCTTTTGACATAACTCTGTTGAGTTAGTTTGGCTGCAAGTATATTTGGGTGATTTTGTAGCCTGGTTTGATATTTAATTGCACTCGCTTGAATTTCTTCCTTTACAGTGCTCATGTTAAGGTTTTTATGAATTTCTTCATTTGTTATTAGCCATGGTGCATGTGATATTGTTCTAAGGATCATACTTTGCATTCTTTGCAATATCATGATGTTGGAATTACAGTATATTTTATGATCCTAAGTTTTCTGACATCTCTTGTTACATGCTATTCATCTCTTCATATTACATGTCTGTGCCATGATCTTTAACTTAACTATATGTTAATATAAATTTATTAAAGGTAACTGAAAGAATTGTGTATAAAAAATATATTATTTATGGAGGTCTATAAACAATATATTTTTTATAGAAACACTTAAATATCCTCCAATATTTGTAGTGTTTCTTAGTATACTAGGTAGTTACTCATTGTAGGAAGAAGATATTTGGGTATTTGTATGGAATGGAATGCTGGGCCACAAAAGTAACAAGAGGTGTCTATTCAGCACATGTGCAATGTTAAGATGAATTAGTAATGTGACAGAACTCTTCAGTATCTAAGGAACTGGCAATCTTTCCTCTCATTCATCGTCCATCAGTTATCTATAATTTGAAGACAACCAATATTTAATACTACATAATTTTAATAATAAATTATAATTTTCAGGTAAAACTTCCTTTGTGGATTGTTTAATGAGACAAACTCATCCGGGCACAATAAACAATGAGACTACCATTCCCATGCGATATACTGATACTTTGTTTGTTGAGCAAGAGCGTGGAGTGTCTATCAAATCAATGCCTGTTACTCTCTTACTGAAGAACATCAAAGGCAAATCACACTTGCTTAATATAATGGACACCCCAGGACATGTTAACTTCAGTGATGAAGTCACAGCAGCATTAAGAATATCAGATGGTAAGTACAGTTCGCATGTAATCTTAGTGCAGATAAAACTGAATGTATGAAAACAACATATTATAAGTATAATAGTTCATTTAACTCATATATAGAGTAAAAAAAGAAATATTTTACCTATTCTAGTTAATTCTGAAAGCTCCAGATTACCTTTATGACTGACGTCCGATCAGTGTAACTAATGAGTGTTAATAAAATTTTAATCAAATTCGAGGAAGTATGAATTTTATATAATAAAAATATTTTAAATATTCACTGTGGGATGTTGGCACATTAATTATTACATATTATTTTATTATATTATATAGATATTATGTTTGATTTACTACTGGTACCAACACTAAGTAAATTAATACTTGTAACACAGGCATTGATGTGTACAATCTATAAACAGTTGGATTTCTTCCAAATAAGTGACAACTTACAATAAAACCGTTTTACAGGTACTTGTGAATTGTTTGCATTGTAACAAATGGAAAACTGAGGTCTCTGCTTACTCCCATGGGAAGAGGCGTGAGTATGTATTGACATATTAATTAAAATGAAAAATGGTGTGCATTTTTCAGGCGCAGTTCTCTTTGTAGATGCTGCAGAAGGCATAATGTTGAACACGGAGCGGCTGCTGCGCCACGCTGTGCAGGAGCGCGTGCCGCTCACCCTGTGCATCAATAAGATCGACCGACTGATCCTGGAGTTGAAGCTGCCACCTGCCGATGCCTACTACAAACTCAGGCACATTATAGATGAACTCAATTCTATGCTGGAGACGAATCAACCTCAAGATAATCCCGATGAGCCTGCTATTGTATTTTCTCCATTGTTAGGTAAGTTTTATTAATGACGAATGTGTGAGTGAGGCTTCAGTACCAATTTTGTTAGGTTCACAATTCAACACGAAAAAGCTGCAGTGTTGCTATATATCCACTTCGTGATCAACTTTTGTATAAGTGGTATGTGAAGTTAGGACGCGATACTCAGGCGTTGTGTTTCGCTTCAGTCCTTTGCGGCTATATACAGCCATGGCTGTGGCGAGACGTTTACTTGTCATGAGTTTTGTTTTCTTAAGCGATGTGTATGAACGTAATACGATTGTAAAAAGGCAACCCTACTGGTAAAACAGTCATCGCTCTACGACTTGTGCTGCATGCTGGAGTTGTTTGCGACTATACACTGACATGGCTGTGGAAACGTTCACTTCAACGGTCAAGTACGGAAGTACGGACTTAAGTGTTGTTTTCGTGATGCTGGGCCACACTAACGAGAAATGTCATTAATTATCGCAATAATGGACGTTAACCATAGGTGTAGCATGCCTGATGGCTACAGGAGCCGTTAGATCAACACCAGCCATAGCCCTTAATGCAATCCTCAGCCTCCCACCTCTAAACCTCTTTATTGAGAAGATGATGGCTGGCATCTATAGGACTAACGCTGGCATAGAACATTGGAAAACCCAGACAATTAGGACACTATATCAAAAAGTGTTTGAATGTCCACTTCTTGTAATGACGACAGACGTCTTGCTTCCAGAAGTTAGCTTCCACAAGAATTTCACTGTGGAAATCTCCAAGAGGGAAGACTGGGCGCAAGGCCGACATAGAGATCCCTTAAATGACGGGTGTCTGGTGTGGTTCACCGATGGCTCCAAAATGGGGGCTAATGTGGGATGTGGCATATATGGGGGCTATATGGGGGCATAAACCTGGGAAAGTATGCCACTATATTCCAGGCGGAGGTCTGTGCCATAATTGAATGTGTACAACTGCTAACCGCCAACGAAACTACGTAAACCAAAAAAATCGTAATCAATTCAGACAGTCAGGCAGCTTTACTAGCAATAAACAATATCACACTTAAATCAAAGCTAGTAAAAGACTGTGTGAAAAAACTCAATGACCTGGGAGAAAAGAACAAGATCACTCTCAAATGGGTGCCAGGTCATTCTGGAATAACCGGCAATGAGAAGGCCGATGAACTAGTCAGGGCTGGGGCTCAAGGAATACAGTTCGGCCCAGAGCCTATCTGTGGTATCTCAAAGAACCAGGCCATGCAATACCTAAAAACTCGCCTTCTTAACGAGGCGAAAGCACACTGGCACAGTACGTCCGGGATGACACACTCAAAAGCACTAATCGAACCATACTCTCGCAAACGCACTGACGAGCTATGAAAGCTTAACAGGAGTAACTTGAGCGTGATGGTTAGGGCTTTGAACCTTTGAAGGTGAACCGCTGATTCACAAAAGAAACAGACACCTGGGGAAACACATCCTTGACCCAGATGAAATAAAAACAATCCGAACTGGGAACATCCTATCTTTCTTGGTCAGTGCCCAGTTAAGGGAGCTACTGTAGGGCCTACATAGAACCTACATAGGAGGCTGGTCACAATAGATCTTAATAGGTCGCAGTGATGCATATCAGCCCCGACTTACACACGAAATAGAAATAGATGTAGCCACAACTTAACGGGATAATTTGACAATGGCACTAACAATGGCGTTCGGCGTTAGGCGATAGCTCAAATGGCGGTACATCAAAGAGATTAACGGGAGAATTGATGCGGGGACCTGGCCACACTACGTATTATCAGTGTGCGTAGAGACCGCAACGGGAGCGGACGTGTTCGTTTTTTGTACGATAGATTTGCCTCAATATCGCACGTTTTTGTTTTAAAATACGTAGTATGGCGACAGAGTGGAGTAACGAGAAAGTTATTACTTTTCTTGAGATTCTGCAAATATATTAAAAAAAAATAAAGTCGAATAACATTATACTCATGAAATATACAGCTCTGTCGACGTCCATCTTGTTTGAATTAAGGTAAATTCAACGCCGTTTTTATCGCCAATAATGAGCATTCATGTTGATCGTTGAATTGTAGCCACCCATTTTAATGCTGCAACATGTTGACTCGGAAGTTTGCGCGTTGTACTTTACCTGTTAAGTTAACACTATTAAATCATATTGTCAATCTTTTTACACGTGCAGCTTGTGGGTCAACTACACGCGGCGGGTTTACAGCGACCTACGAGTCCAATATAGTAATGCTTTCAGGGTACTGTTGGGGTTACCGTGGCGATGTAGCGCTTCCAATATGTTCGCGGTAACTCGAATTGACGGCTTTGCAGCAATAATGAGGAAAAGGTGTGTGCCTCAGCACTTGTGCGCTTACGCCGTAGTCCCAACAGTATTCTGAGAGTATTTATCGACCGATGGGAGATGCCGTTGTTACAAGGGTGGGTACAGATCCACACAATGGCACAATAGTACTTATTTGATGTATTATTATTATTGTCGATATTGTTGAATTCTAATTTTACTAACCATAGTAATTAAGATCATTGTTACTAACAATTATGGGCTTGCCTGAAATAAATGATTATTATTATTATTAATGCGGTAAAAATTATTGCAATAATTATCGCGATAATGGGCGATAGACGTTAAACGCTAGTGTGGCCCCAGCATTAGCGACGGTCGTTGAATGAACGCACCATTTCAATGAACTGCCCCGTACGGTAAATGAGCGTGCCTCTCCCAGGCAACGTGTGCTTCGCGTCGTCGCTGTACGACGTGTGCTTCACGCTGGAGTCGTTCGCGGCGATGTACGCGGCGGGCGGCGGCGTGCGCGCGCCCGACGTGGCCGCGTGGCTGTGGGGCGACGTCTACTTCAACGCGAAGACGCGCCGCTTCTCCAAGAAGCAGCCGCACGCCTCAGCTCAGCGCAGCTTCGTCGAGTTCATATTGGAGCCGCTCTACAAGATATTCGCGCAGGTATGTGCGAGTATATATATGTCGCAGCCAATTGGTTAAAATAGCCGTTCAATCAAACAGCCATACGTCGCTTAGCCGACTTGTTAATTGCAACGTTCAACATTACAGCTAGACGAGCTTAGCTAACTGGTTAAATGGCAAATTAACTAATATAACCATTAGTTTAGTACTTAATTTGAGAGAATAGGAAGACCTTTTGCAATTTTTGGGAGGTTATTCTTGAATTAAGTTTAAGAGGTGACAAAAATTTGATGAAATATCAATCATAATATTATTTATTGCGCCAAGCAAAAAATAGCACCAAGCAAACTCAAATATGTACGAAGCAAGAATCATTTCATAATCCCGTAATTTCTCCTGGAATATTTGGTAAAATTTTGATTCACTCATAAGTGACCTCATAATTTCTGTGTCTTTAATAACACGTGTAACGTATATTTACTACTTACTTTCCGAAAAACATTTTGAAACAATCACAAACCACGGTAAGTTGACGCCATATTGAAAACAAAAACGCACCTAGCGCTGCGGTGGTGAGAGCTGAACTACTTAAATTAGACGGCGGCTTTTGATTCAGCTGTAGTGTTGAACGTTTTGAGCGACTCAAATATTGAATTAATAAGCTAGACGTATGGTTGAGTGGCGTTGTTCAGTCAAAGGGTCTGTTTGATTGAACGGCTATTTTAACCAGTTGGTTGCGACACTGTTTATAACTACATATCAATATCCAACTTTGAAAGTTTTCTTGTCTGCGTCATAATACGCTTGTGTAATAAAGAATAATAATACGTTTGTGTTATGGTCGGCAGGTGGTAGGGGACGTGGACGACACACTCCCCGCAGTATTGTCGGAGCTGGGCATCAAACTGACCAAACAGGAGTCCAAGCTTAACGTTCGCCCTCTCTTACGGCTTGTGTGCAGCCGGTTCTTCGGGGATTTTTGGTGAGTTGAATCATAAATATTCCAAGATCCGGCTCGAAGGACCACTTTTATGTACAGTGTTCGTCCATAAAGGATCTTGATATAAACACTTGATATTGATTTACTTGATTTAATTTATGTATAGTGTGCACACAAACAGTCGGTTATGCTAACTAGAGAAGACGACTTCCAAAACTGTTATTTTTGGTTTTTGTTTTTTTTTGACATAACCTCTTCAATTAATTCCGAGAAACGCCATCTCGTGAAGAAAGCGCAGTATTGCGAACTTAGAGAGCTTTCTCCCTTTTAATATTTACATATATATGAAACATATTACTAATGTGTATTCATAGTCATGAAATGATATTTTTGCCTAGGATACATTTATCAGTTGATAAATTAAATAGTTGAATAAATTGTTTGATTTTGATTTATGGGATAAATATTGTAAGTACTAGTAATGGCAATAACGACTGTTTTGTAATAACGTATAACACTGTTGTGTTATTTTCCTATAACTGTTATTGTAAGCTGTTGTCTGATATCCTGTTATATTGCTGTTTTGACAAATGTTGTTGAGTACGATTGTTATTGTTATTATATCTAGTTATTCTTAACAATGAACTTTTCTTCATACTTTTTCAGGCTTAGGAATATCAGGCAGTTATATAAATAACTTAAAACTAATTAATCAATATTATATTCTAGTGTATTTCAAAGTTCATTGATCTGTACATAATTTGTTATTTACATTCAATATTTACATTATTTACATGCAATATTCTTACATTTCCGTTTATGTACAATATTTACTGTAATTATTTATTAGTTACTTCAAAAGTACACGATAATAGTTATTGCAACGAATAGTTAATTTAATTTGCATACGCGATCACCACAACGGCAAATCTAAACACGACACTCATTATTGCAACGATCACACAACTGCAAATAATGCGTAACTAAAAAAATGACAACAGCTTAGGCGCCAGTAAGCCAGCAACAGTTTACCTAATTGTAATTTCAAATCACACTGTAAATCAAAATGAGGCTAATTGTCATACGCGCGTAGATACAAAATTGTGAAATTTATAAAATTACTATAAAAAATAAACGAATAGGAACTTTATTTCCTTGTGAGAAAGGTTAATATTATAAGAATAAGCAGTCAGACAACAGAGCGAGCGCCTACGCCTATACAACGGTTTCGAATGGCAACAACAACAATGCGACTAGGCGATTCTTTTGTCAACAGCAAAAACAGTATTAGGCTAAGCGCGCACTCGTCGACTGGAAGTCGGCCAGGCTGGTGCTCCTCAGGAAGGAGGGAAGGACCGGCGACGTTCCGTCTTCGTTCCGTCCGATCTGCTTGCTGAACGAGGCGGGGAAACTCTTCGAAAGGGTTATCTCCGCTCGTATCAGCGAGCACCTGTCGCGCGCGGGTCCCGACCTATCGGACTGCCAATTTGGATTCCGGCGGGGACGATCAACGCTGGACGCCGTCCAGCGTGTTCGTTCCCTGTCGGAGTCCGCAGTCCGATCAGGGGGGTGGCGTTGGCGGTGTCGTTAGACATCGTCAACGCCTTCGGCACCCTCCCCTGGCAGGCCATTAGGGAGGCGCTCGTATACCACGAGCTGCCTCCCTACCTGCGGGCCGTGGTCGGGGACTATCTGCGCGACAGGACGATCGGCGTGATGGGACGGGACGGGATGGAAACGTCGAGGAGGGTCGAATGCGGCGTTCCGCAGGGGTCGGTGTTGGGACCCCTGCTATGGAACCTCGCATACGACGCGGTCCTTCGCACCAGCCTTCCTGACGGCGTGAGTGTCGTCTGCTACGCTGACGACACTCTCGTCGTTACGACTGGGGCGACTTCGGGCCGGTGCTTACGCTTGCCGAGCTTGGGGTGGCATGTGTCGTGCGGGCGATCCGCCGGCTGGGTCTAGAAATAGCGCCTCACAAAACCGAGGCGCTATGGTTCCACGGCCTTCCGAGGCGCCGGGAACCACCCAGCTGCCGGATCCGGGTGGGTGACGCGGTGGTCCCGGTGGGGCCGTACATCAAGTACCTGGGCCTCACCCTGGACCGCCGCTGGAGCTTCGAGGAGCATTTCGTGCGGTTGGCCCCGAGCAAAAAGGGTGGCGGGCGCATTGCATCGCCTGCTGCCCAATCTCGGTGGACCGAGGGATGGAGTTCGCCGCCTGTACGAGGGCGTCGTGCGATCCGTGGCCATGTACGGGGCTCCCGTGTGGTCGCAAGACTGCGCGAGGTCCCCCCGCTGCAGAGCTCTGCTACGGAGCCTGCAGCGGATAATGGCCATACGGATCGTGCGAGGCTACCGTACAATCTCGTACGAGGCGGCGACGGTTCTGGACGCTCCCCCCCATTCGACATCCTGGCCGACATGTACGCGGCGACGTATGCGTCGCGGCGTGTCGGCCGGGAGGGCGATGGGGGGAGCGCCCTGGAACCCGCGCGCGAAGTGCCTAAGCGGGAGTGGCACCGACGGATTGTGGCGGCCTGGCGTGCGCAGCTCGAATTACGGATCTGCGCGCGCCAGCGGGCCGTCGGTGCCGTAGTCCCGCACCTCGAAGCTTGGCTCCACGGGAAGGAGGAGGTCACCTACCGATTGACTCAGATACTCACGGGCACGGCTGCTTCGGTGAGTATCTGTGTCGAATAGGACGGGAGGGATCGACACATTGTCACCACTGCGCATCCGACCTCGACTCGCCCAGCACACGCTGGCGGAGTGCCCGCGTGGGCCTCCGAACGCCGAGTCTTGGTCGCAGAGATCGGGCGAGATCTGTCTCCGCCAGCATTGATTGCGGCAATGCTGGCGGACGAGGGAGGTTGGAGGTAGGGACACGAAAAAAGTATCGATACCTTATGGTATCGAGTAGATTTCCTTTCGATACCGATACTTTTGTACTCGATACTTTGATTTCGATACTTTTACTTAACAAGTACTTTTTGGCAGGTATATTATATATATCGAATATATTTTTTTTATTATTTATTATATATATATATATATATTGAAAAAATACGTGAGATGGCGTTTGGGTCGCCTCTATGCTGCCAATTATTACATAGGTTTCATTTTATAATTTATGACAACATTAGCAACGCCATCTTGTTCAATCGAGCTGAAGCTTTTATTCATAGAGTAGATCCGTTACCGGATTCACATTTCACTTGTTTAATTCTAACTTGTTTATTCAATAGTCTATGGTTCGTTGGCTGTAAGGCTTTGATACACTTACTTTCCCTCACGGAAAAATTATACAAAAAAACCATTTGTTATATTTTCATTTTCTCTTACTGAATGAAGATACAGATAATACTAAACATAAAGGTAAACATACAATAAGTTATAGACAATACAAACTAACGTATGACGTAGGACCTGGCTGGCTGCCTGTGAAAAGTACTCGATACTTTGAGGTATCGATACTTTTGTGTCGGTTCTTTTACGAGTACGATACTTTCTTATCGATACTACTCATGAGTACAGTATCGATACTTTTTATTCGATACCGTGTCCCTAGTTGGAGGGCTGTGGCCTCCTTCTGTGAGGCAGTGATGCTCCAGAAGGAGGCCGCCGAGCGGGGTCGGGAGATGGCCGATCCCGCTCGAAGAAGGCGGCGCCGGGCTCGGTAGCACAGCTGCGGCGCCGCCGCGGGTCGCCGGCGGGCGCGAGTAAGTCGCGACTGCTACGGCGACCCGGGATGGACCACGCCCCTTCCGTGGCCGGGGGGCGTCGTCGGTGGAGGAGACCGGGGGAGGTAGTAAGCCTCCCCCGAGGAGGGCTCCCCTGTGTCGACGGGGGAGCGAGGCTGGGGGTTCCCGGAAGAAGCTTTCTGTTCCCGGGGGCTCCCTACAAGCCTGAGGAAGGCCATCCCTGAGGTTTTTAGTGGGTAGGCCTCCCCCTTCTGGGGAGGAGAGCCCCACATAACCCCGGCTCGCCACAGCCGGGGTATGCAATTTAATGCATTTTCCTCAGGGAAACAAAAAAAAAAGGCTAAGCGCGCACTACGATAATTATTCGTTGCGATTTTTAAACTGCGATATAAAAACGCAAACGACAATCATTCCTACGCGCATTACGATTTATTGTCGCGTGCGAAATACTGGATGCCAAAGATAATTTCAGTGGTATTACCACGAAAGACGGGAGTGTGCATCGAAACATGGATTTACAAAAGAAAATAACCATTATATACTACTTAATTAATATATGTAAAAATTTCGAATCTACAATTTTAAATCGCTAACGATTTACTTTCGCCGTGCGCGGATTTAAGTATATTTCTGTTGTTCACAGACTAACGATATTTTTTCGCAACGATTTTTAATCGTAGTGCGCGTTTACCCTGAGCCGTTGTTAAATAATGTGTTATTCGTTACGGGAAAATAATTCATTGTATTGTCTGTTATTGAAATAACGACCATTACTATTGAGTACGTATGTTTCCGAGGTGTATAGTGAGGATATGTTCGAACAGCGGCTTTGTCGAGATGGTGGTGCGGCACGTGCCGTCCCCGCTGGACGGGGCGCCGCGCAAGGTGGCGCACACGTACCGCGGGGCGGAGGGCGCGGGGGACGCGCTGCGCGGCGACATGCTGCGCTGCGAGCAGGCCGGCCGCCTCGTGGCGCACACCACCAAGATGTACCCCACCGACGACTGCACCTTCTTCTTGGTGAGTGGCACTAGAGTTGTTCACAACGGCTATAAAACAAAGTACCGCGGGGGGCGGAGGGCGCGGGGGACGCGCTGCGCGGCGACATGCTGCGCTGCGAGCAGGCGGCCGCCTCGTGGCGCACACCACCAAGATGTACCCCACCGACGACTGCACCTTCTTCTTGGTGAGTGGCACTAGAGTTGTTCAAAACGGCTATAAAACAAAGTACCGCGGGGCGGAGGGCGCGGGGACGCGCTGCGCGGCGACATGCTGCGCTGCGAGCAGGCCGCCGCGCCTCGTGGCGCACACCACCAAGATGTACCCCACCGACGACTGCACCTTCTTCTTGGTGAGTGGCACTAGAGTTGTTCAACACGGCTATAAAACAAAGTACCGCGGGGCGGAGGGCGCGGGGGACGCGCTGCGCGGCGACATGCTGCGCTGCGAGCAGGCCGGCCGCCTCGTGGCGCACACCACCAAGATGTACCCCACCGACGACTGCACCTTCTTCTTGGTGAGTGGCACTAGAGTTGTTCAGAACGGCTATAAAACAAAGTACGCGGGGCGGAGGGCGCGGGGGACGCGCTGCGCGGCGACATGCTGCGCTGCGAGCAGGCCGGCCGCCTCGTGGCGCACACCACCAAGATGTACCCCACCGACGACTGCACCTTCTTCTTGGTGAGTGGCACTAGAGTTGTTCAGAACGGCTATAAAACAAAGTACCGCGGGGCGGAGGGCCGGGGGACGCGCTGCGCGGCGACATGCTGCGCTGCGAGCAGGCCGGCCGCCTCGTGGCGCACACCACCAAGATGTACCCCACCGACGACTGCACCTTCTTCTTGGTGAGTGGCACTAGAGTTGTTCACAACGGCTATAAAACAAAGTACCGCGGGGCGGAGGGCGCGGGGGACGCGCTGCGCGGCGACATGCTGCGCTGCGAGCAGGCCGGCCGCCTCGTGGCGCACACCACCAAGATGTACCCCACCGACGACTGCACCTTCTTCTTGGTGAGTGGCACTAGAGTTGTTCACAACGGCTATAAAACAAAGTACCGCGGGGCGGAGGGCGCGGGGGACGCGCTGCGCGGCGACATGCTGCGCTGCGAGCAGGCCGGCCGCCTCGTGGCGCACACCACCAAGATGTACCCCACCGACGACTGCACCTTCTTCTTGGTGAGTGGCACTAGAGTTGTTCACAACGGCTATAAAACAAAGTACCGCGGGGCGGAGGGCGCGGGGGACGCGCTGCGCGGCGACATGCTGCGCTGCGAGCAGGCCGGCCGCCTCGTGGCGCACACCACCAAGATGTACCCCACCGACGACTGCACCTTCTTCTTGGTGAGTGGCACTAGAGTTGTTCAACACGGCTATAAAACAAAGTACCGCGGGGCGGAGGGCGCGGGGGACGCGCTGCGCGCGCGACATGCTGCGCTGCGAGCAGGCGGCCGCCTCGTGGCGCACACCACCAAGATGTACCCCACCGACGACTGCACCTTCTTCTGGTGAGTGGCACTAGAGTTGTTCAACACGGCTATAAAACAAAGTACCGCGGGGCGGAGGGCGCGGGGGACGCGCTGCGCGGCGACATGCTGCGCTGCGAGCAGGCCGGCCGCCTCGTGGCGCACACCACCAAGATGTACCCACGACGACTGCACCTTCTTCTTGGTGAGTGGCACTAGAGTTGTTCAACACGGCTATAAAACAAAGTACCGCGGGGTGGAGGGCGCGGGGGACGCGCTGCGCGGCGACATGCTGCGCTGCGAGCAGGCCGGCCGCCTCGTGCGCACACCACCAAGATGTACCCCACCGACGACTGCACCTTCTTCTTGTGTGAGTGGCACTAGAGTTGTTCAACACGGCTATAAAACAAAGTACCGCGGGGCGGAGGGCGCGGGGGACGCGCTGCGCGGCGACATGCTGCGCTGCGAGCAGGCCGGCCGCCTCGTGGCGCACACCACCAAGATGTACCCCACCGACGACTGCACCTTCTTCTTGGTGAGTGGCACTAGAGTTGTTCAACACGGCTATAAAACAAAGTACCGCGGGGCGGAGGGCGCGGGGGACGCGCTGCGCGGCGACATGCTGCGCTGCGAGCAGGCCGGCCGCCTCGTGGCGCACACCACCAAGATGTACCCCACCGACGACTGCACCTTCTTCTTGGTGAGTGGCCTAGAGTTGTTCAACACGGCTATAAAACAAGTACCGCGGGGCGGAGGGCGCGGGGGACGCGCTGCGCGGCGACATGCTGCGCTGCGAGCAGGCCGGCCGCCTCGTGGCGCACACCACCAAGATGTACCCCACCGACGACTGCACCTTCTTCTTGGTGAGTGGCACTAGAGTTGTTCAACACGGCTATAAAACAAAGTACCGCGGGGTGGAGGGCGCGGGGGACGCGCTGCCGCGGCGACATGCTGCGCTGCGAGCAGGCCGGCCGCCTCGTGGCGCACACCACCAAGATGTACCCCACCGACGACTGCACCTTCTTCTTGGTGAGTGGCACTAGAGTTGTTCAACACGGCTATAAAACAAAGTACCGCGGGGCGGAGGGCGCGGGGGACGCGCTGCCGCGGCGACATGCTGCGCTGCGAGCAGGCCGGCCGCCTCGTGGCGCACACCACCAAGATGTACCCCACCGACGACTGCACCTTCTTCTTGGTGAGTGGCACTAGAGTTGTTCAACACGGCTATAAAACAAAGTACCGCGGGGCGGAGGGCGCGGGGGACGCGCTGCGCGGCGACATGCTGCGCTGCGAGCAGGCCGGCCGCCTCGTGGCGCACACCACCAAGATGTACCCCACCGACGACTGCACCTTCTTCTTGGTGAGTGGCACTAGAGTTGTTCAACACGGCTATAAAACAAAGTACCGCGGGGCGGAGGGCGCGCGGGGGACGCGCTGCGCGGCGACATGCTGCGCTGCGAGCAGGCCGGCCGCCTCGTGGCGCACACCACCAAGATGTACCCCACCGACGACTGCACCTTCTTCTTGGTGAGTGGCACTAGAGTTGTTCAAAACGGCTATAAAACAAAGTACCGCGGGGCGGAGGGCGCGGGGGACGCGCTGCGCGGCGACATGCTGCGCTGCGAGCAGGCCGGCCGCCTCGTGGCGCACACCACCAAGATGTACCCCACCGACGACTGCACCTTCTTCTTGGTGAGTGGCACTAGAGTTGTTCAAAACTAATTTCTTGAAATTAACTTTATTGACTGAGAATTCACAAATGGCTTTACTTGCTTTAAAACCCTGAATAGAACAACCTGAGCCAGGGCTGTGTGATTATGTACATACCTCCAACTTGCCTCCCGTCCACAAAACAGCAGAGTTCGCTTTGTTTTTTTATAATTACTAAACATTGTGAGTGATCTCACTATTGCAACATACGCTTTCCTAGATTTATAGGATTTGGAGATTGTAGATTTGTTGCTAAATCTTATAGGAATCACAAGTGCTATTGGAGATTGTTAGACTATCAGGTGTACAGTTCTTCGATAACAGTGGCAGGGAGACTTGGTTTTTATGGTGTATTGAGTATACTAGATCACCACTAGAGTAAGTTCATAAGTTTCGTGGAAGTTAATAAAAATTTATTAATGTTGTCGGAACACATCCTGAGATGCTACACGGCTACGAATTTTACAGAGTCCGATTTTAGAGCAAAAAGGAAAAATAGAAAGGAGTTAGCTTCAAACAACGTGTAGGTTAGGTTTAGCATAATGACACAAAAATAATAATACTGTAATTTTTATTAAAAGATAATAAACATTGAATTAAGACATAGAGCATAGGAGCTTATGTAAACAGTTTGCGAGTACAAGCGAGTTAACCAAACTCGAATACTAGACTCGAGTTAGTAGGACTCGTATAAATATAATCGAGTAAGCGAGTAGGAACCGATTCTACCTGACTCGTCTACCGGAATCGAGGCCGGCGTACTCGAATCAAAATATATTGGTACTCGAGTAGGCGAGTCCAAAGCAGGAATCGAGTCTGACTCGAGTCAAACCGTACTCGGCACATCGCTAGCTGCTATATTACAATCTATTAGTACACCTCGAAAAAAAATGAACAAGTGCGAAGCGTTACACTGAAAATGAAATATGCAAGTTTTTACAAGTAACCACCAACATTTTAGTTATTCAGTATTGAAACCAAATCAACTTGATTCAGGGGGGGTTCCGTGCGTGATAGTGCTTGTCTGGATGTCTTCAAGAGAAAATGGCAATATGTACGTGTATATTTACAAGTTATTATGTGTTAAGTTTTTCAAGTGTACAATAAAGAATAAATATTTTTAAGTACAGGACGTATTTTTGAATCATTAGACGTGAATTTGGAATTCGAATACGAATACAAATCGTGCGCGAAATTATTTTCTACTGCTTACAATTTTATAGATTTTTGAATCACTCGAATTCAGTGTTTGTTGTCATTATAAACAAATTCTTAATTAGATTCCGTTTCACGCAGAAAAAATTAAAATCACAAAACAATATTACTGACTATATTAGTATGTACCTATTTACAAGCTTCACATTAACCAGAGTAAATTTATCACTGTCAACGTCACTTCAGCGTTGGATATTCTACTAGTAGAAAACAAAAACGAGTGGGTTCAACCAATCGTTGCACAACGCACGAAATGAAAGTTCAGAAATAGTGAATTTTGGTAATTCGTATACGAATCTCACGGTTTCGAATGCGAATTGTTTTTCTATTATTTCAAAAATTCGTCTGTACTTATGTACTATAGGGGTCTCTCGCGCCTTACCACTTTTTAGAAATATTCGTGTGCAAGCGGTTCGCACCGGGCACGACTACGCGATCCGTAGCTATCCCTGATTGGTTACGTAATTTACTGCGATTTACTACGACCATTCATTATACCAAAAGAGATTTCAAACAAACGATTTTGAAATCTCTTTTGTAATACCCTTTCCATAAAGATATTTTTTGTAATATCGCTCGCTTATCGCTATCTCGCTCGCTTATCACTATCTCGCTTGCATGTTTCCGCGCGAGCACAATAGTTGAATGAACGGAAGGCGTGGCTTGTAAGCCGTAGCATCGGGCAGTGTGCAAGCGACTAACGCTCTAGGACTGGTAAGGCGCCAATGTCCCCGATAGTACGTACATTAATAAAATACCTACTTTTTATTTGTATTATTGTTATCAAAATTAAATTACAAGTTCTGGACTTGACCACGACTATGTGACCCTGGCGCCAAAGCTGGATCCGCCCTTGTGTAGTCCCCCGTCGTAAAACCCCTGTCGAGTCTCCTATGGCCGATAGGGGTCTACCTGGAACACTTTGGAAATTACTGCTCTAAAGAATAAATGTTAAAGCGCTTTTGATAGATTGTAAAAGCTGGATTGGTTTTGCGATTTGATAATTTTGGACTTATAAAAGAGGTCCCACCAATACCTGTCATCGATGTATTATTTGTAGTATATATTGCTGACTAGAATTATTTATACTGCAGGTATTGGCTCGTATAATGTCCGGCACCCTGTACGCTGGGCAATCAGTGCGAGTTCTAGGCGAGAACTACAGCACCCACGATGAAGAGGACTCGAGAGTGATGAACGTGGGTCGTCTCTGGATATACGAAGCTCGTTATAAGGTTAGTGGACTAGTATACAACTTTACTCAATACGTCCATACGCATTTAATGTATTAAGTATTTTATTTCTTTTATCTACTGTCATGCTATTAGTCCTCTAAAAAGAACCTATAACAATTAGCTTATTGCCAACATTAAAACATTCAGTGATATTATGATTATTATATCATCCAAACGCATGATATTATGAATTTCAAAAAAAGAACATTCTCATGCAATGACATATCCAACAAAATCCACGTGTCAAATCAAATTTTAAGTTCTATAGAAAATAGAAATAATGAAGTGGTGAATATGAATATTCCAAGTACATCAGGATCTGCCAACATTCAACAAGGTGCAAATATTCAAGTGCATTTGAATAATTGTACGATCCAAAATGTAAATAATTATTACAATAAATAATTCTTTTACTTATTAAGGTTTGTTTATTTTACATGCTTCGCAATTAGACTTTTCTTGAATTTACACAGTTCTTACAACACTGTACAACACCCTATGGTATGAGAATCTTTTATAGAGGATTCACATCATGATTGTAGATAAAGTCTTGTATGCGACTGTTATAATTAGGTATTATAACACTCATGTGATACTATTGTCAAAATCAAAACCCACATTCGTGTTTTAATACCCCTGATTATACAACAGTTGCATAAATAACTATAATGACATAGAAGTCCCCACAAGGCAGATTGATAATTATAAGTTTGCGGAATGGATCCTTTTATGAGTATAATAAATTGAGTTAAGATGCATTAAATAGTCGGAACCATCATGTTTAAGTACATAAAAAACAAAAAATAATATAAAATTAGTTTCAAAGTATTCACTTTTTTAATCTATACGTAAAAAGAGCGAAACATAGGCCCTTGTCGTGACGTCATAAGGTTCTGTAAACTTATGCGTGTCAATGTCATTATGAATCATAGTACGTATAAAGCCGCAAAACAATAAAAAAAAGAAGTTTGTAGGTTGCTTTTTTAATGTAAGAGAACGTTATAAATACGTAAGTTAAATTGGAATCGCATGTGAATCACACTATGGAAAGCAGTTTTGTAAAAGGAGATAGTACGAATTTACCAAAAATAAATGCATTAATGGTCGGAAAATTCTTTGCTGCAAATCCCGACTTTTGTTCTGCCGAGTTACGGAGTATTAAAACATCAGTCAGTATTACTCTTTTATTATTATTCCTTTATTAGTTGTTTATATATAAAAGATAATAACTCATTTTTAAATTATGAATATAATAATACATAGCATCAAACATAGAACTTTGTTTATTATTTACATGCCGTATTGACGTCATCGCTACAGAGTAACAACTCGTGCGGCGCCTTCGTCTAATTACGCGCGAAATTTGAAAATATTAAATTTTAATGCAATTTTTATAGTACTTAACGAGTGTATAAAATTTTTATTATATGGTTTACTGATACGCAAGGATCAAATTAAGATTCTTTTCAAAAAAGAGATTAATTCCTATTGTTGATCATTATCGAATCAGATGTGATAAATATAGATAGAACTAGAATTATAGACTTACTAGATTTATATAGAAATATAGAAAA